>CM049585.1:1242633-1467633 GCA_027123335.1 Amphiprion clarkii | reverse complement strand
CATATCTTCCTCTGTGTCTCTACATGTCTCACTCTCCCAGCCTCTCTGTTTTCTGATCCATCCTCGCTGTAACACAGTCTGGGTGTTGTCTTTGTGTGTCTGATGTGACTTTGTGGTTTGACAGTATTGATGTCCACGCATGTTGTCTGTCTGCGTGTCTTTATACGCTGCAGTTTTTTATCCCTTATGTCGCTCAATATTGTTCTCCTCTGTCGTGTCTTCTGTCTCTTTCACCCTCGTCTTTCTCCTCCTTTCATTAAAGTGTCATATTACATGTATGCGTGCACACACACACACGCACACGCACACACACACGCACACGCACACGCACAGCCAGGAAAGACTAAGACACAATCACACTTACAGTAACTCACACAGATGTTGAAATGCACACACACGACTGACAAGAGACACACACATGCACATAATACATAGAGAGACGCCACAAACACACACATGCACACACACTGTGGCGAGTAGATAATGCACTTTAAAAACTGTGGTTAACTGTAAAACGCCAGTCTAAAGTGCTGTGCTCTGTGGTAAATGGCTGACGGACTTCAGAGAGTTTGGTTTTTTAACCGAAGGCGCTGCTGTTGTTGTCTGTGGCTGAAAGGTAATGGGGTTTTACTGTGTGGTTACGAGCTCTGTGTGTATACATGTGTACGTGTGGTTTTTATCCATTACATGTTAAGAGATCACAGCCAACAATAGTTTTATTTTAACTGCAACAATTTACATTTTACATAGTCCAATTAGGTTGCTGGCACATTGAGATTGTAATCTGTTTTATACATGAAGTTACATTGCGGTTGACTTTTGTGGAATTGAGATTTTTAGAAAACTCAGAAAAGAAAACGCAGAATAAATATTGTCTGTGTGTGTGACAGACTATCACCTCCACCTGTCCAAAGTGTTTGCTTGTCTTTCTGTGCTTCAACCAAGGTCGATTGTGTACCATACTGGAAGCACTTTCAGAGAACAGGGGTGTCAAACTCATTTTGGTTCAGGTTCCACATTCAGCCCAGTTTCACCTCAAATGGGCCGGACCAGTAAAATCACAGCAGAATATTCTATAAATAACAACGACTCCAAATTTTTCCTTTGTTTTTGTGCAAAAAAAGTAAATTTTCAAGTCAGGAATTATCTTTTTACGAAACGTCATGAACAACCTGAAATTTTTTTTTTTAGAAAAATAAGTTCAATTTCAGCAACATTTTGCCTCAGTTTATCATTTCCACGTTACGACTTCCAGATCACAGAGTGTCTACAAAGAAACACAACATTCAGTCATCTGGAAATGGACAATATAGTATTTTAGTTTATGATCAAGACGACAAAAATATTACAAAATATTACAAAAACGAGAAACAAAATGACAAGACATGAGACAAAATGACACGAAACAAGAAAAAAAATTTGACAAAAAAGTTATAAACTGACAAAAAATGGAGAAACGTCCAAATGGGACAAGAAATTACACAAATGAGAGAAGAAATGACAAAAGCGAGAAACAAAACAACAAAAAAAGTAGACAACAACACAAGTGAGACAAAAAAAAAAGCCCCACAAAATGACATAAACAATAAAACAACAAAAACATGAGACAAATGACAAAAGTCAGACAAAAAACAACAAAAATAAATATTCCAAAAATAAGACACAAAACGACAAAAGAACAATGAACAATCTAGTATTTTACTTCCTGATCAAAACAACTTGTCATGGTCTAGAAATGATTTTAAATTTATAGTTTTACTAATTTACAATCTGCAGTTAATGTCTTCTCTGGAATTTTTACACTTTGAGGACCGGATTGGACCCTCTGGAGGACCACTTTTGGCCCACGGGCCTCATGTTGGACACCTCTGGCATAGAACATTGAGTAGAACCGCTCCATTCAACCAGTCCAATGTGCACTAGCTGTTGTTGAAAAATCTATATTCTTTACTCACCCAAAAAATGTGATATGAAATTCAGGCCAGGTCAGATTTGTGGTAGTCTGATGCATGTAGTTCCCAGTAGAAAGATGATGGTAAATATTGTGGAGAATCATATTTTTAAAGAGAGACTCAATACTTCACTAATTGTATGAGGTGTTGTAATAACAGTTCAGTCACTGCGTATTCAAATGTCCTCTCCTAAACTCCTGTTTCTTTATGTATTGACATTGTCAGTGTACTTTTTCCAAACAGAATCCGTGGCTCAGAGAGCTAATGGGCAAACTGGTCTGACTGGTCCAGCTGAATGTAATATGTAAAGTTATGCTGTTCTGTATATTCTATATTCTGGGTCAATATATAATTGGGACTTTTTGTAACATAGTTGACCTTTTAGTGATATCAGTCATTTTTTATTAATAAATGATTGTTTCCATCATAAATAATTATGCAATTTGTAAAGACATGATCATAATGAACATAAAAAACATGATTTTCTTTGCTTTTAATAAAAATGTATCCCAGATATATCCCATGGATATATCAAAAGTCCCTCAGTTATATATTAACCGTTCTGCTCTGGAAGTGTCATTTTGTTATGAAACTGTTAACATACATGTACCGTGTGCATTAAATTCATGGCTGTGCTTTGCATTCATGCCAGTATTTATCAGTGTTGCATATTTACATTACTGTGAGTGTATCTGTGCACAGAGGATATAGTGGCACATCTATACACGTCTTCTTAAATCACTCTCATTGTTGTTTTGTGTGGGAACCAGATAATGTCTTTACAATGTGTGGTTAGAGTGGAGACCAGCACAGTTCACTGAACTCTGACCCCAGCTGCTGCATAATGTACGAGCGCTGACCACACTGATGTATTAGTGGACTAAATGACTGTATTAATGGTGCTCAGTGCAGGGAGGGAGGCACTCACAGGCCTGAAAAGTGCTTTAAGTGAAGGTGTGGAACGATGATTGGCTGTGATAGACTGTGTGTGTGTGAGTTTTTGAATTTCTTTACTTGCGAGAGCCGATATCTAAATAGATCATGGAATCCATTAAAAGTGAGAACTCCTTCCAGGGAGCCTCAGCTCTTGTTGGAAGGAAAGCCAAACTGTCAGCAGATCTTCTCCTGCGTACGTCTGTCAGAGGCTAAACGCCAGAGTTGACTTCACTAATTGTTGTGTCAAGTTACTTAATGTGATGCAGTTGTTGGCTTGGCAGCAAACAAAGGCAGAATCAGACCTGACTGCTGCACGTTCTTATGAACTATTGTCTATTAGTATTCCCTGTGACATTTTATTCTAAGCATAATTCATTGTTTAGTCTCATAAATGTTAGAATGGTAAATATTTAGTAATGATGTTGTGAAAAGTTCAAGTCAGAGATTTAATAGGTTTGGTTTTGTGAGTGAACATTCAGCACTACCCTAAAGTACAAAATCACAGCCTTTCAGAAACCATCCACGAGGATCCTGAGGGGAAATGTGACAGTTTGTGTAGCAGACAAGAAAAGAGTACTACGGCATTTTTAGGCATTGCAGGGCAGACGTTTGGTCAGAACTCATTTTCCTAAACATCTTCAAACGTAGGCAAGTGTATTTGTACAGAACCCTTCATGTCCAAGACAATTCAAAGTGCTTTACATAAAACATTCAGAGCATTACAGTGAGGTGCAGATAGTTAAAGGATTCCATTCAGATTTCATGCATAGGCAGATGAGATAAGAAATGTTTTGAACCTGGATTTAAAGTGTCTACATTTGGTGAAAGTTTAATCTCCGCTGGCAGTTTGTTCCACTTGCTTGCAGCAGAACAGCTAAATGCTGCTTCTCCATGTTTAGTCCGGACTCTGGCCTGGACTAGACCTGAGTCCTTGGATCTAAGAACCCTGCTGGGTTTGTATTCTCTGAATACATCACAGATGTATTCTGGGATTTGTAAACCATCAGTAGGGTTTTAAAATCTCTCCTGTGACTGACTGGAAGCCGGTGTAGAGATTTTAGAAGTGGTGTGATGTGTTCAGATCTCTTAGTCAGGGTTAAAACTCCAGCAGCAGCGTTCTGGATGAGCTGAAGCTACTTAATGCTCTTTTTGAGAAGTTCTTTTAAAATACCATCACAGTAATCCAGTCTACTAGAGATGAACGCATGGATGAGTTTCTCTTGGTCTTTCTGGGAGACGAAGTTTTTAATTCTGTTGATGTTTCTGAGTTGGTAAAAAGCTGCTTTGGTGACAGCTTTGATATGACCGTTAACAGTCAAATCTGAGTCTATTAACCCTCCAACGTTACCAACTTGGTTTTAAGAGTCCGAGTCTCAAGATGTTTACGAATGCTGACCCTCTTCTTTTTGCTACCAAACAGAATAAACTCAGTTTTATCTTGATTTAATTGTAGAAAATTCTCTCTCATCCAGGTGTTTATTTGCTCCAGACACTGTAAGTCTGTTGGGCTGCAGTTGTCTGGTGACAGAGACACATAAAGTTGTGTATCGGCTGCATAACTTTGATAATAAATGTTAAATTTCTGTATTATTTGACCCAAAGGGAGCTTATGGAAGTTGAACAGAAGATGTATGTAAACGCCTTCTTTTAGGGTTAAGGTTAAAAAAAGTAGTTTTTTAGCTAAGAGTGGAAGTTTGGCATCTAGCTGTGGTGATATCTGCATGATGTCAAAGATCATCTGTCTGTTATCCTGACATGTCTGCTTGATTCATGCCGTTGCTGTCTAATATTTGTCCCCTGCATACGTAACATTATCTAACTCTTTCCCCTCCCTTCTTTTCTTCCTTTCTACCTTCCCTGCTGCCTTACTTTCCCCCATCCATCTGTCATCCCCTTCTCTCTTTCGCCCTGCCTTCCTCCCCGAGTTCTTCGGTGTCTGGCCCAAATTGTAAACAACTGTCATATCTATCCTTCTTAAATAGCCTTCATAGTTGTGCCAGCACACACACAGACACACACACACAGACACACACACACACACACACACAGACACACACACACACACACACACACACACACACACAGAGACACACTCTCCTGAGCATATCTCATCAATGTTTCAGCTGGAGGGCTGAATATCAGCTAGCTATACCCCATGCCTAGTCCTCACTTATTTACATCCGGCTGCCCCCGCGCCACTGAAACCTCAACACCAACATCAATGATTCATCAGCCAATGTTTTAGCAAAATGCATAGCTCCTCTGTCAATACGGAGGAGGAGAGAAGGAAAGAGGAGGAGGGAAGGGATGGGACGGAGGAGAGATAGATGGAGAGTTAAGAAAATGTACAGTAAAGGTAGAAAACAAGTGGAGAGAGAAAACTGTATGCAATGATGGTGGGAAAAAGAAGAAAGAAAAGGGGGAAGCTTGTGGGAAAGGGAAGAGAAAAGAGAATCGGGAAACATCAAAAAAGAAGAAAAGGAGCAAACAGGAAATACTGCTGCTTCCTCCCTCCTGTTCTCTCCACTTCATCCTTTTACCTGTTTTTTTCCCATCTTTTTCTTTTCACTTTCCAACACTTGATCCCTCTTTTACGGATGAAACGCAGCCTATTTTCTTTTCTTTTAGTCAGAAATCAATGACATTCTGCAGACACACACAGACATGGGAGTCTGATATGTCTTTTACTCTTTAGATTTCAGTAGAATTCGACCCCTCTTTCCTCCTGGGGCTGCAGAGTTCACGGACATTCACACATTGATTTTAAAAATGTACCTGCGTTTTCAAATTGTGGCGTGCGTGGTTTTGTGGTGTACGGTTGCATAAGAAACAAGAAAAAGAGCCAAAAGCCGAATGGACAGCAGGACATCTGCCAGTAAACAGTGTGTGTAAAAACGCAGCAGCCTTTAATTATGTCACTAGTCCATTTCTGCTTTTCAGAAATTACTGGGGTTTTTTTTCTAAATTGTGTCTTCAAAAACAAGTGCTATTAGTTACCCAGAGTGGCTCTAATTTAATTATTAAATGAGAGTTCAAACTTTTTTTTCTAATATAGCAGAAAGTTTATGCTATTTATTAAAATACATTCACTAACGTTTCACTATTAATACAACCATTACTATAGCTTCTACTGTAGTACACAGATCGTACTGAATGAGTGGTCTGAGATGGGGTTCAATACTAAATCAGGTCAGATGCATGTTTAATTTTATATATTAAATGATTAACAAACTCATTCAAACACCATGGTTTAATAGCCTTAATTTATATTTAAATTACTTTCTATTGTATTTTCTTTCGATGACATGATCATGACCTTCCCGTCATCTTATTATGCATTTGTTTTAGAATAAGCTTTTGTCTAAATTATCATTTGGTTACAATTTGCTTGAGGAAAAAAAACTGTTTTGTTTGTGTTAGTTTTAGTTAATTGTTTTCTCCTTTTATAGCAAATCCACAAACACAGTTAAATATTAAACATGATTCACCAGTGATTCATTCAGATCATTAAGAAAGGAGAACAAAAAGCAGAAGGGACAGAAAGACGGGCAGAGAGGGGACAGACGGAGGGAAACGGAGCTAGTTGGCCTTGACTTTGAGGAAGAGTTGTTTCAGGGTAACAAGGACAAGACACTTCTGCTGTTTCTCTCTCTCCTGTTCTGCCATTTGGTGCCCAGGGTGAAATTATGATAATAAGAGAAAGGAAAAGCTATTACTGTGGCTGCTCTCTCATTATGTAAATGATATTAAACAGGCCCTCTGTGTGTGTGAGCGTGTGTGTGCGTGTGTGTGTTTCTGGTGTGTATTCAAGTCTGAGCAGCTGAGCAGCCAGGTGATGTGCACACATGCATGTTTGTGCACACTGCTACGTTTGTGTGTGTGTGTTTTTGCTTGGCTGTTTGTACGTGTGTGGACAGGCAGGAATGTCGCTCTCCAGTTGCGTGTGTGTGTGTGTGTGTGTGCGTGTGCGTGTGTGTGTGTGTGTGTCGCCCCAGGCTGTGGGTGCTAATCTCCACGCAGTGATTACAAGGTGTCAAACTCCCCCACATTGATTATGACATGTTAATTACATGCTATGTTTCCTCTCGCTTTGATGACACAACACACACATTAATAGGTGGACTGCATTGTGTCTTTGACTTTGTGCGTTCATTGTGTGTTTGACAAAAGCATCGGTCATGCAGGGATGAGCTTCAGTGTGTGTTTGCTTGTGCGTTTAAATGTCTCACAATGTGCAGTGATTGCGATGGATAGTTGGGGTTTAACCCTCCTGTTGTCCTCATTTACAGGCACCAAAAAATATTGTTTCTTTGTCTGAAAAAAAAATCAAAAAATTCTGCAAAAAAAACTCCACAAATTTCTGAAAATTTGCAAAACCTTCAGAAAGAAAATTCCAATAATTCCTTAAAAGTGTCCCTTGAAAGTTTTATTTTAAAAAAATCCCCTAAATTTAGCAAGAAAATTCTTGTAAATATTTTCAAAAAATGAGTGAAAATCTTAAAAAAAACTGATTACATATATATCAATGAAACTTCTAATATTTTTGATGAGGACATTCACAAAAAAACAACCAAAATCCAGCAAAATTCACTGGAGTTTGGTTGATTTTTTTGGTGTGAATCTTCTTAAGAAACATTTTTAACATTTCTTTTTTTTCCACCAAAAAATGTTCAAAGATTTCTCCCCTTTTTTTGTAAAGAGATGAAGTTAAAGCTGAACTCTTTTAGGTCATTAAAGGCTTTATATGCTGACAGAAAGCCACCTGACTAAGGAGTGAATAAATGTTATTTATTATTTTATTTTTTAATTATTTTTACGTATCTTAACTTATTCATTGTATGTCCTGTATTTATCATGTAATTTTAATAGCATGTGTTCTGTTTTATTGTGTTGCAGTGCAGTTCGATGTCTGGCCTTGTCAAAGACAAATTTCTCCCACGGGAGACAATGAAGTGAACTTGAACTTGATGTTTGCCACAGTAAGTGTTTGTTTTTTTATATTATTATTATTAGTAGTAGTAATAATAAAAAAATGACAGTTCGTTAACATTTAAAGAAAGACTCACATTTGCGGCAATGGTTGAATTAACTTCAAAAATCAACTGAATTTGTAATTTGCACATAATGAAAGTCAAGTGAAAACAGTAGCTAACCCATCTGAAATTTTACAAACATCTGAAGCAAAAAGAAAAAGAAGCAGCCTCTCTTTACCATAGCAACCCTGTAAGCTGCTCAACTGTTGAATGAGCTGCAGTAGATAACACAGTGACAGAAGAAACACTGGTAATCATGTGCAAACAGCTCTTGATTTTTATTCATTTATTTTTTTATTTGACAACATCATCGGGACAGTAATAAAATGCAGAACTGTAATGACAATCAATAGTCATAGTTTCATCTGATTTCACACGGAGCCTTTAAGCAAATTACACAGGAGGTGTTGTGAGAAACTGATTACAAGATTCTTTATGTGATTATGAACTTTTCTGACAAATATTGACAATCTGCCGAACTGCTGCTTCTCTCTCTGCCCCCCTTCCTCTCTCTGCCTTTTTATATTTGCGTTTGATTGCATGTTCACTTTAATATATTGCTGCTTTTATACGCGTGTGTGCGTGTTTGTTTGCTCGGTGGTCTGTCCTGCTCCACTCCATTGCTTGTTTATATGCTTCATACCACAGGTCCTCGGGGGTTTATAAATATTGATCGTTACAAGGGATGGATAGATGCTTGATAGCCTGTCCAGGCCCTGGGAATACACACACACACACACACACACACACACACTCCTAAATCCCTCTTTCCAAGTAGCCACAGCCCAATATAGTCTGTCTCTAATGTGTTACTTTGATTCAGAAAACAGAGGCAGTATATTTAAATGAAACACTTTCATGAACAGGCTTTTTGCATCGTTCCGCGCTCCTCCTATAGCTCAACTCCACAAAGAAACACAAATAAAGCAGTTTTACATTTTATGATCTAAACCAGGGGTGTCCAACATGTGGCCCGCGGGCCAAAAGCGGTTCTCCTATCGCTCAACTCCACTTTGTCTCAATTTTGTTTTGTTTGATGTATCATTTTTTGGCATTTTGGGTCTCGTTTTTGTCATTTTGTATCTCATTTTTGTAATATGTAATCCATTTTTTGTTGTTTCTTGCCTTTTTTTTGGCAGATTTTGGTCATTTTGATCATAAAATAAAATCCTATATCATCAGTTCCAGATATCTGTGACTAAATGTTGTGTTCCTTTGTAGACACTCTGTGATCTGGAAGTTGTAATGTGGAAATGATAAACTGAGGCTGAATGTTGATGAAATTCAATTTATTTTTCTTCAGTAATTTCAGGTTGTTCATAATGTTTTGTAAAAAAGATAACTCGTTTAATGTGAACATTTTCAGAATGTACTTTATTGCACTAAAACAAAATAAAAATGTGGAGTTGTGTTTATTTCTAGGTTATTATGCTGTGATTTTACTGGTCACTGGAGATTAAACTAGACTGAATGTGGAACCTGGACTAAGATGAGTTGGACACCTCTGACCTACAGTTTAGGACCTTGCAGGCATCAAAGCTGTATATAGTGCAGGACATTCATGTAAATCTGTGGTGGAAGAGGCGTCCAGTGGCCAGTTAGCATGGTTCCTGATGTACTGCATGTTGCTTCTCAGTGCTTTCTACAAGTAAGTTTTTATTTACTGCTGGCAAAATGAATGCAGTGTCTGGTGGGTGCAGTATGGAGATGGTCGTCTGTGTTAATTGGGCCTAATTCACATGCATTTGTGCACTTCAGCAGAGCGTTTGTGATTCAGATAGTGGCTGGAAGGACAATAAGGAGATTCATACAAACGATATAAGCACAGTTGAGTCCGTTTTCTGCTAAAGGAGTTGGAACCAAAAATATAACGGTTGTTGTTGAAGTTTGTGAAGCTCCTGAACTGTGAACGCATCATCAATCCATTCCAATCAGTGTGCATCTAGTGGAAAAAATATGGCATCCAGGATTTTAAGTTGTCTAGTGAACCACATTTAATGCATGTACTGTATTCTCAGAAGGAGAAAAGTCTTTGCAAGTTGAAGAGGAACCTCTGATTCAGAATAAATCTCCAGATGAAAGGTTCTGAACTGAGTGGTTTTATTTCCAGAGATAGTGTGTCCTAGAGAGAGAGAGGGTCTTCAGTGTTTAAAATACAAACACTCTGACCTGCTGTCTCTGTAATTCCAATCAATGGGCAGAAAATATCTCATATTCTTTATATTATAGTCCAAACTTGTCCATTCTTACATGAGCGAGCGGTTAAAAGTACACAGCAGAGACCTCTGGGGATGTAATCTTTTTTAGTCTCCATTAGTCTTGGGGTGTAAGTGGATGGTGCAGCACATGTTCAAAGCTGGAGGAAGAGTGACAGGATGGCCCCTCAGAGCTCACAATAGATTCACATGATTGGATTGAGGCTCGTCTAAAAGTGCAGCGCGACCACTTGAAGGATCAGAGTGTCTGAACCGGAATAATGGGAGGCTGAGATCAGACGACGTTAGCGTGATCCCATCTGCAACACTGGATACTTCTGGACACTCTGTGAACCGGGTTTCTTACACACTTCTTAAAAGGAAAGAAAGGGGGAATAATGATGAGATGGAAAGATAAGAAGAAGATAGTACCCGACTGGGCTACTAGACACTCCACAGTTACACACATTTCCAATGACGTGGTAAATGAGTTGGTGTCTTTGACTTGCACTGTCTGTATACTTCAGCGTAATCTACATCAGGGGCGATATTTTAGACTCCAGTATGTTTTCAAGAGGCATAAAATGTATAATTGTTTTCCTATTTTGGGGTAAGTACTTGACTTTCCAGCTTAGAACACAGACTTTGACCTCGGCACCTTTGGGGTGAACTGGAACACCGACTGGTCTCATCACCCAACACAGTGACGCTCCTGTGTCTGAAAACTCCAGCAGCCAGGTTCCAAAATACTGTGGAGAATCTCCCAGAGACGGTTAAAGCAGCTCACCTGAAAAATATGGGTCTCATGTCCACATAGATTTGGTCGTATGGTTGAACGTCTTTATATTAGCACAAATGTAAGGCAGAGGGAGACGCCTCGGTGTGTGTTTTTTCTCTCTGTGTGTGTGTGTGTGTGTGTGTGTGTGTGCGCGCCCTGGCTCATCTCTCACGGTGTGTATTAGTGTCTAATTCCCAGTGACAGATAACTGGTTGGAGCAGCAGTGTGTCAGCTCTGTTTACCCGGGACAGGCCTCCTGGAAATTAGACTTAACTCATAACCACAGGCGCCAATTGTCCTCCTGCACACACACACACACACACACACACACACACACACACACACACACACACACACACACACACACACACACACACACACAGACAGACATATCTGTACCATTCCTGCATATAGATGCATTATATATACAGACACATGTATGCGGATGTTAATATACAGAAACACATAGAGGGGAACACAAACGCTCAAACATTCCTAGACAAACACACAAAAGCACACACACTGTACCAGAAAACAACTTATTCAGTACCTGTCACCTCTGCTTAATAAATAAGAATCTGGTTTTGTCTTTGTGTGTGTGTGTGTGTGTGTGTGTGTGTGTCGGCAGGAGAGTTTTAAGGTTTATTTGAGTGTGTTCATTTGTGTGTTCTTGTGAGAGAGATAGAGGAACAGAGATAGGGCGAGCAGAGGAGCGTAGCTGTCTAGATTAACCATAGTCGGTGTGGTCAGGCCCCTTAATGAAAACCAATAGAGATTCACTCTGCTTTAATGAACAACACACACACCTCACAGCCTCAATTTACACCTGCAATGAGGCCCTGTCACTCAGCCTGAGGAACTGGGTGGGAAAGGGAGCTGTTCCTTTTTTTCTCTTTCTGTCTTCTCTGCTTTTATTCCTTCTTCTGGTTTTCTAACTTCCACTTCTGTCTCTGTAAAAGATGACTTTGTGTGTGTTTGGATGTGAACCTTGTCGAGTCAATCTGGCAGGTGACACCCCTGATCTACCTCCTGCAACCAGTAAGCAACCCTGGCAATCAGAGGCCACCAAATTAATTACCCTGTGTGTGTTTGTCATTGAGCTAGAGAGGCTACACACACACACACACACACACACACACACACACTGGACTGTAACACAAGTACTGTCTCGGTTTCTAAGGCTAAACACATGGTGGTTGATGGGATGTTTCAAACTGATCCTCCTAAAGAAGTTTGCAGAATAAAAGTTTATTCAAGTTCTTTCTGATTGTCTTTAATTTGTCAAACACCTGAACTTTTCTGTGCAGAATAGAGCTAATAGGTCTATCATTTGTGAACCAACTTGCAAGAAACATGTCAGTTTGTGTATGTTTTAAAAAAATAACCAGATGATGTGACATGGTTTAACATGAATAAATACTGCTGTAGCATTAAATTAGGTATATAAAGATGAAACAAAAATCCTTTTTTTGAATAATATGCCAGCTTAGCAATCACACATTCAACAACCTGTCATTGTTTTTCTGTACGGAGTTCTAAAGCCTCTTTACCAAACATGGAGTTGTTGTATTGTTCTGAATATAAGATGATGGTGATGATTGGAATAGATTTTGGAGGATAGGAAACATCCTTTTGCAAGTTTCTTTGAGATATTTTCAGAAGAAGAAATGCATTAATACACAAAACTAGGGATGTCTATAATCATGCCTGGATTTCACCAACAGTTGCCACATTGTAACAGACTCAGAGAGGGAGAGTGTGAACTTGTTGCATCTGAGAAGGCATCCAATGGAGCATCACAGTAAAATGAGGCATGATGTCTTAATTCCACCACAGGAGATATGAGATGTTACCTAAAATTAGTTAAATAGCCCACATATAGTGGTATCTGTTGATATCGGTATCGGAAATTGAGAGTTGGACAATATCGGCATATCGGTTATTGGCAGAAAAGCCAATATCGGACATCCCTACATGAAACCCACAAATGTGTAGCTCATCTGTGAATTTTTTCTAGTTAATTTCTGCAGTGGGGATATCGGAAGATGCTATGAAGTTCACTTGTTGGGAAGAAAATCCTTTTCGGGATGATGGAACTGAATAAACACGTGATAATGGAATAATAGATTGTGTGTTAGTTTGATCCACTCCATTACAAATGAATATCTGACTTTGTGAACTTCTAATTCTCTTTTTCCCTACTTTTTCCAAAACTAAATTCCTAAAACATATTTGTTTATATGAGGCAACTCTGATCTGATCTGGTAGTTTTATAGGAGTTAAACTCATACAAATACCAATAACAGAATGAGATTTTCCTAGTAATATGTCTTTGGCTTTTGTGCTACTTACTTAGATTGATGTGTGTGTTTGATCTGTATTGTCTGTGACAGTTCTGTGATTTAATGAATTGACTGTTTTTGCCTCTGATGGCCTGACCAGATGTTGCTTATTAGGTGATCGGATTGATGCAGGACACAGTGGACTTCTGTCCAGTGAATAATAAATTATACTAACTGATTTTTATTTTTTTTCATTGCCATCTGCCAGTACAGTAGATGAGAGTAAAATCTGTATGTTTTGGAGCATTTAATGCCACGTTTCTTGTTTTGTAAAGTACTGTAAACATCAGCAGGTTTTCAGATGCGGCAGCTAGTGAGAGGTGAGTGTTAGGTTTGTCGGAGGTAAAAAGACGGTAACAGGTCACAGCGTGTTATCTGAACAGGTATTTGACCTGTCTGACCTGACTGTGTTACGACTAGACTGGAACGTGATCTGAGGCTGACCGAGGCCCAACGCTCTGACTCACTAATTCAGCAGCCAGACTGGCAACGGTAGAGGAGGCTGCTTCCTCCTGTTTGTGTGTAGAGACAGCGATTACACACCATCTTTCCCTCAGCGTCACGTTAATTTACACAACACTCTTCCTACTAGTAGGAGTCCAACAGTACTGCTGGAGTTTATCTAGTAATGTTAACTTTAATTTGCTATCAGTGTTAATGTGACCCTGGAACTGAGGAGCGTCAAAGTGATTCTAGTCCAGGTTCCACATTCAGCCCAGTCTGATCTCCAGTGGACCGGACCAGTAAAACCACAGCAGAATCACCTAGAAATAACCACAACTTTCCTTAGTTTTAGTGCAAAAATGTTCACATTTAAGGAATTAACTTTTTTCAAAACATTAACAACCTGAAATTTCTGAAGAAAAATAAATTCAACAGCATTTCAGCAACATTCAGCCTCAGTTTATCATTTCCACATTACAACTTCCAGATCACAGTGTCTACAAAAGAACACAGCATTTAGTCACAGATATCTGGAACTGAACCAGAGAGGATTTTACTTTATGATCAAAACGACAAAAGTCAGACAAAAAATGAAAACAACAAAACACGACAAAATATTGCAAAAATGAGACACAAAATGACAAAAGAACAATCTAGTATTTTACTTTATGATGAAAACAACTTGTCATGGTCTAGAAATGACTTTGAATTTATATTTTTAGAAATTTACAATCTGCAGTTGATGTCTCTGTAATTTTTACACTTTATAAAGTCGGCTGCATGTTTGACATCGCTGCTGTAACCTTTGGAACCTGCATATTTAAACTGTTGTAATCTGGATCACTTGAAATACATTTCAGTCACAAAATGTAAAAACTGTATGCTAGTGAGAAAATATAACATCCCAGAAAACACATTTACTACATGTACTGTATTCTCAAAAAGGTCTCAGGAAAATGAAGAAGAACCTCTGATTTATAATATTTCTCAAGATGAAAGCTTCTGAACTGAGTTCCCTTTAATGCGCTCATTCTGCTACACACTTGTTAAAAAATATGAGACTTCTAGGCTTATATTCCTGATAAGACACTAAAAAGGGAGATTTTTGCATTAAAAACTTATGGATGCCTTCTGAAAGCATCTACACTTTCCCTCTGTGCAGGTCTGTGGACTTTTATTTTGTGTCATCTTTAGTGTGACACACACACAGACTGACTTTCACTTGCTTCTCAGGTGCGCGGCCAGACAGGTGAAACACACACCAGCAAACACATCACCTGAGCCACCTCTGGTACACACTATTACCTTCCACTCTGTTACCTTACCTTCACACAGCGTAACCTTTCTTAATAATTACCTCAGCTTACACACACACACTGAGGGCTCGGATGGCGATTACCTGCTGCAGGTATGACCTCACAACCTCCTAGTCATCAAGCCTTTTATGGACACGTGTCAAAAAGAGGAGAACAAACAAACAAAATCCATAAACAATGTGCTAAAATGTGGATTCTAAGGCAATCTTTCACGTCTGTTGAGCCTTTGCCAGTTCGCTAATGACTCCGGAAGCTTTACTCCTCGCTGACAGTCACCTGCAGAGTAAAAACTACTGACACAAATTCAAAATGTCAAGGTGTCCCTTTTTAACAGCTCTGGCACATTTATTGTGACGTGCCCACTAGGAAATGCAACTAATGCCATCAAGGTCTAATTATGAGGCAGCTCTGACTGCGCTGCAGGCGTCATCCATCATCCTCTGAGCTGATACTGTCTCTGTCCGTATGAACGCTTATAATCACGTTCTGTCTCAGGTGCTATTTGTCATCGTCTGGCTGGCTGGGCACGTACTAATCACTACTATTACCCCATATCAGCACACCTAAGCAGCCCCTAATGGCCTCATTCTGGGTGGGATATTAGTAAAGCTTATTGTTTTCATACATTTACTGCCCCTCTGCCCCTGGAATATGGACTTTTATCATGTTCTTGTTGTCAAATCAGATTTTGACCTCAGGTAAACATAATATATTTCCACTTTTTTTAAAGGGATCTGAATGCAACACTTATATAGCCTCATTAACACCTGATTAATAATATTAAATACATAGTTTGTTGTTGATTCCTTTAGCCTTGAAGGATTTCACGTCTCTCAGTTGTAAGATAAATTTTAGACGTACATATAAAGTAAAGCTAGTTAGATTATGTCTCTGGGATGAAGATAAAATAGTAGATGAGAAAATAAATGCAATGCCATTTTAAATCACTTAAACGCAGTTCCATTTGTTGCATGGTTTTTATTACTTGACAAAATAAACCCCAACAAAAAGCTGTTCAGCCAGCAGAAATGCAGATTTTTGTATCACATAAAACCACGAGTATTCCCTGTTCCTTCTGCAAACATGATTTACAGAAAATGCCAGAATAGTGAGGAGTCGGAGTCCAGTTTGAGTGAAGGAGGAGACTGTAAAGCTCAGGAGCTGATTTCTGTTCATCTCTCCTTTCCTTCTTTCCTCAACTTGCACATCTTCTCCACTCCCCCCTTCTTTTCTGTCTGTTCCCCATTCTGTCTCCTTTTGCTCCTTCTCATCCCTTTTAACCTCTTCTTTTCTTCCGTGGCTCCCGGACGCCTCAGGCTGGTCCCTCGGTCCGACGGCTCCCAGCAGGAGGGTCGACTGGAAACGAGCAGAATGCTAAATAATATGGTGCTATATTTACAGGATGGATATTTACTGGAAAATATAGATAAAATGCAAAATGTATGAGAAGTTTTTAATCTTCGGCTCATCTTGTTAGTCATAATTATGTGAATTCACAGGAGAGTTTTTCCTCATTTAAAGTGTGGTGAATGTGTTAAAATGGCAAACATTAAATGTAGAAAAACAAAAACTTGCAAAATGTCAGGTTTCACAATTCCAATCTTCAGCAGCAGAATGATTAGAGGTCTTCAGATGAATTCAGACAATACTGTAGATATATATATATGAGCCTGTGCTTCAGTTGAGTGTTTATCTGGACGTTGTTGAAAAGCCCTTCAGTAGATGCAGCCGAGCACTAAATAAAATAGAAGAAAAACATGCGTATACAATCTATAGCAGCCAGTCTGCTTTCATCTTTGTCATTGCTGTAACACAGAGGATAGGAAACAGACAGAATGGAAAAGAAAAAAGATTTCATGATATTTTTGCTGCATTCACTTCTGTTTAATGTGAAATCCTTGATTCAGAAGCAAAATATGTTCAGCTAAAGTTTGCTATTTGGTAGAAAAGGAGTTAAAACTGCATGAAGTCTCACTGATTAAAATAAGATCCTTTGCAGTTTGATTAATATGTAATGTTTGACAAAACTGAAATAATTAAAGGTTTATTTAAATGCAAAAGCAGCATCAGTTTGCAAATAAGAATAATACATTTTCCATACAGAGTATTGCCAGTAAGTTAGCACCAGTGTGTACTTTTGGATCAAAAATAGTCTCAGAATGAGTGTGCATGTGTGAGACTATGCCATTTTTTGTTTAATGTGTTTGTGCTCCTGCTCTGTACTTGTAAATTTCTGTTTACACCGCCAGCATCAGGTGCAGTAAACGACTGGAATATAAAAAGAATGTGTGGAAGACGAACGCTCTGTGTGTTGATCTCATCTCGTCGGCCCCGAGCTCTGACTGCAAAGCGTTGTAAAGTAATAAAGCGGTGCGTAGTTTTCGCAGAGAGCTAGTAATTATGGGAGCGCTGTGATGAGAAGGTTTTCTCTAGATAGACTAGATTGGCCATTCATTACCAGCCCTGCACACACACAAACACACACGGGCTGCAGAGAGACAATGGAGTGCAGGCTGATTCAATCTGGGCTTGTACTTACAGACAACAATGAGATAATCAAGTAGAGCATTACACTGCACAGCAAAGGACTAGTGCTGTGGGTGTGTGTGGGTGTGGGTGTGTGTTTGGGTGTGCGTGTCCCTGCCTCAGAGCTGCGTATCCTAGGACTTTTCTATGCATGAAGCACACATTTCATACCATTTCTGTCATGCTGTTTATTCCTGTCACTTTCTGTGTGCACAAATTGCAAGAAAAAACTACAATTTTTACCATCAGCTTCACATCACCTGGAGGAAAGCAGATCAAGAGAGGAGGCAGGGTGTAAAGGAACCAAAGACGGAGGCGGGAAAAGGATGAGAAACCAGGCGCAGTAGGAAAATGGGAAAAGGAGATGGAAAAGGCCTGTAATTCAGGCCTGTAGTGTAATGTAAGAGCAGCAGAGACTCTGGCTCCGTTTCTTTAACCTTTTTACTTACCAGGACTCGGTTTCTTTCGGCTTCTCAACTGATACAGGCTTGATTTCCAGCAATCCCCTCCGGCACCCACTGGGGAGCCTTTTCAGATTTTACGCTTGGATATATCTGTTTAACTCCCCGTTTACCCCTCTGACAACACGACACACACACACACACACACACACACACACACACACACACACACACACACACGGATGTGCAGAGCTGCCAGCAGAGGATGAGAGAGGGATGCTGCCCCTACAGTCCTCTGGGAACTGGATAGAACACAATACAATAAAAGAATGATAAGGCAGAGTACGGTGGATGTTTTTATCGTGGCCTCGTCGAGGCGTGTAGAAATATCTGGCTGGAGAGCAGAAAATGAGGAAAAAGACTCTGAAAAATAAAACTTACTGTGCAAAATTAGGGAAAGACGACTTCTAGATGAAACTTTAGTCGTAACAATCCGGTGACGATTTATTCTGTTGTCTGTCTTTGTGTGTTTTAATCACAGTGAGCTAATTTATTCAGAGGTTCCTGAGGTGTGTGTGTGTGTGTTGGGGGCGGAGTTCTGCTGATGGTTAACACAATGCCCCTATGGGAGGTAGATGGGGGGTGTAGCTCCATAGCTAGAAGTGACGGCAAGCAGTAAAGATCCACACTGCACTTCAGATGTTCTTTAAATGTTTTAATGCAAACGGTAACAACAGCAAATGATGGAAAACGAGGACGATGAAAGGCCATGAAGAGATGATAAAAATCCATCCTCAGTGTGTGTTTTCTGCCTTTTTTTTTTTTGCTTTTCCTGCTTGTGTCATTAGTTTTTCTGTTTCCATCCTTTGTTTCTGTTTTTTCAGCACAATCGAGGCTCCAAATCTTTGGAACATTTTTTTTTTTTTTTTTTAAATCAAGACTTACATTTTCATTGGCTTTTGTTAGTTCTTACTTTTCCTAATTATTATTAAGTAATTTCAAACTTTGCTCTATACCTTGATACCCCGTTTTGCCTTGATATAGTGTTTTATATAATTTTTTTCTCTTTTAAAAACTAATTGCTTTTTGCACTTGTTAACATCGTTTTCAAACATAAATACATTTGATATGATCATGCTTACAGCTCTAAATTAGTCTACCAAGTTATGCATGAAGTTTTTGATGAATTTTTGAAGCATTTCTTAATGAGTCAGTTAAGTTTTAAGTGTACTTAAGTTATACTGTGGCAGTAGTAATGTTTGTTTTTATTAGTTGTGTGCTTTTCTAGGTGGAAAGGAAGAAGATAGAAGTGAGCAGATAAATGCGTTTGTAACCATGTCAGATGTAATTGATCTATAATGTCTCATTCCACCGGAGCAGGCATGACCGTCAGAACACGTCTATCCATCCTCCTCGTGTCTCTCTCTTTCTTCCCTCCCTTCTCTTGAACCTTTGACCAGCATCTCTGAAGGTCGGAGGTCGAGGCTGAGGGTCAGATCGGCGACACTGAAGAGTCACGAGACCCGCCCGGCTGTTTTTCTCCGTTTAAGCAGGTGGAAAGAATGTGATTGTGGTGTTAGATTGATTGGCGGTGCATGCTTGAGACCTGCAGTGTGTGTGTGTGTGTGTGTGTTGTCACAGCAACAACAATGCATTTCAATAGGTCTAATGTGAAAGCTGTCAATACTGCTGATCCAAACCACAATGCTTCATAGCAGGTTATTGCCCTTTGGCTGGTGAGACTGTGTGTGTGTGTGTGTGTGTGTGTGCAGATTGTGTAGATATGTTATATGATAGTGTGTGTGTGTGTTCAGATGGTTGTGAATGTGTTTGTGTTAATTGACAGATGTCGGCTCTTACCCGGCAGCCAGAGGGAAGTAAAGGAACTGAGTATTGATCGGTTGAGTCGTGACTGACAACAGCCTTTTCTTACATTTATTTTCATATCGCAATGATTGCTCCTCTCACTTTTGTTTTCTCCATTAAAGACTTTTTCTTTTACATCAGCAGTGAGAGTTCCTTTTGGTTTTGTTTACTCTAAATGTGTTTAATATTGACGCCGTCAGAGGGAAATTGTCCACCTGTGAGAAGTGTTAATCTCTCCAACGGCTCTCCGAAGACGGCTCCGATCGAGGCTAAACTTTTGCAAATGTAAATGGAGATAGATTGTAATTTCGTCCCAATCATGTATTCTGAGCGTCAGCTTGTTTTCGTCCACAGTTTAGCTTAGATGGGATTTTCTCCAGCTATTTATTTAATGTTTGTGTCATTACTTCGTCCCAGTTGTGTTTTTACCTTGATAAATTGTCCTTGTTGGTAAACGGTAATGGAAGATTTCATATTCACTGCTTGATTTAAAAAATCAGCTCTTTATATTACCGGGATATTACACAATTATTACTGGGCAATAGTACCCAAGTGGTTGTGCGTGCACCTGTGTGTGTGTGTGTGTGTGTGTTGGTATGCATGTTTAAACATCTACAAGCATTTCTGTACTGTGTGCCGTGAAATTTGGTGGATTGAGTTCCTCTGACGGGAGAATCCCAGCGGTGCGTCTTCTCACTACTGGAGATCAAACACTACACTACACACACCTACACAACACACACACAACCGCACACACACAAATCCCTGTGGTGATTATCAGATCCCCTCAGATCCTCTCAAAGCCTCCGACTGAAGTGGAATTCACTTTGCTTTTTATTTACTGGCTATGGAAGGCTTGACAACAGCCGTACAGTCACCCTACACACACACACACACACACACACACACACACACACACACACACACACACACACACACACACACACACATGCACACATAAAAACTCCCTGTGTACAAAACAATCTATAACATGTCATATTGTCATCTTGAATTATTCAGTTTTAAGATGCTCTAAAATTTGCTAACTCAGTTTTATCCCAAGAAAAAGAAACTTCTTTTCACTGTTGTTGAAGAAATTTCACTATTAGTCCTTGGAAGTTTGCTGTAGTGGGGTGTTTATTGGTTTTCCAGCATACGGTGCATGAGTCTGTGAAGGTAAAGCGACCCAGAACGTTTTCAGAGTCCACGTTTTATAGGGATGGTCAGAGGGCAGGGAGGAGGTCGTATATAAATACAAGGGTGAATAGTGGTTCGTTTGGTTGCTAATCAGGAACAGAAGGTAAGACAAAAGAACAACAAGTAATTGAATCAAGAAGTCTGGCAAACAGTAGCAAATAGCCAAGATGTGACAGCTAAAGGTAAGAGGGGTGACACTAGTAGCAAAAGGTGTGCTATTATCACTGTAGGTGCTGATTCTGGTTCAGTTGTATTAAAACTGGTTGTCAGCTGACACATTCATTGATGTCTACATTGTGAACATTTTCTCTAGCAGTGAAATGTAAATTACCTCCATGTCCTGACATTAGTAGTACCATGTGAAATTAACCTCCTTTTCTTTGAATGTGTGCCAACGGCAGCATAGATGAGAAATAACACCAGACTCTATGTGCTGCTGGTGTTGGAAACCATTGCAGTTTTAAATAAGTCACAAAAACTAAGAAAAAATAAAGAGCAGTGCTGTCAAATGATTAAAAGTTTTAATCAGATTAATCACAGGGTTGCTGTGGATTCATTTCGATTAATCACAATTAAATATTATACATTTTTAATCAATATTAATTGCATTTTATTTTGCATGAGCAAACAGACTCCAGAAAGAGATGTGTCTTTTCATATATATCTGTATCTATAATTCACATGTGCCACTGAGATGGCCAACATGCTGTTTAGCGTCTTCCATCATTTCCAGTTGCTTGGTTCTGTCACTATCGGACCAACTGCCCATTTGCACGGCAGAAAGTCTACTTGGACAAATTGCACAAAATGCGTTGCCAGAGACGCTGCGGGGATTTTGAGTCATTCTGTGCTGCAGATGGGGTAATTGCATTAATATTTTTAATCAGATTAATCAGGATGATGGATTAATCCACATGATCGCGTTAATTTTGACAGCTCTGATAAAGAGGCCATATTTTAGGTGGACTGGCATTCAGATTTCATCACAAAACTAGAAGTGGGAAAGCGGCATTGTTTTACAGTCCACTCATATGTGTGTGTTTCTGCTTTTAAATCTCTAATATAAAACAGTTGGATTCAGATTCTGTTCCCCGTTCATGTGTGTGGATGTGGATTGCTGCTGGTGTCCATGTGTGTCTGAATGTGTCTCTAAGTGATCATATTTGTGTTCTGGATGTAACCAGGTCTGTCTGATTCCCCACAGTCGGGCAGGTATAGAGATATTATGGGATTTGTGCAGGTACGCCTCCCTCCCTCTCTCTCTCTGTCTGTGTGGATATTATGGAGATCAGAGGCAGCCTGGGAGCCTCTGAGGCTATTAGCTCATCTGTATTGTATTGAGACGAGGGTATGTACACATCTGCTGATGACACCAGAGGATTGAGCAGTGTGTGTGTGTGTGTGTGTGTGTGTGTGTGTGTGTGTGTGTGTGTGTGTACCTGATCTCACACACACCTACATTTTTTTTTATCCATGTCTGTGTTTGCATGTCTTCAAACTTGCCTGTCTGTGTACGCCTCCAATATTCTTCTAATTTGACAGCTATGTTCTTGCCGGCAAATTGCTCAGCTGTGGTAAAACAAATGATAAAAAATATACACACATAATATAGACACAGTTTTTTTTCTCTCTCTCTTTGAGGAGCAAGGTTGCATCTATCAGGGGAGTTATTGCTATCAAAATGTAAAACATTTCAATTTGTGAATCGTGAAATGAACAGCAAATATGTGAGGAGGAAATATTTCTCAAATCACTCCATCTGTGCCCAAGTTTGATGCTGCTCATTTTTCCGGCTTCTTCTGTATTTTATCACATCAGTACATCCTTCGCCTGCGAGAATTAAGCAGGAAAATTGTCTTCTGACATTTCATTACATTTTCTGCCGTTATCAACAGATTGCTTCTGTTCAAGTGTCTGGCAGGTTAAATCAAGTGCTTTATTTGAAATGCATCTTTAAATGCATTTTCCCCAAATCTAGTGCCTTTTGATCAGCCTCTTTTTCCACTGCATCAACGTGAGCTGCATCGCTTCAGAGATCTTTTTTTGTTGTCTGCTTCTCCCTTTCACTTTCCTTTCTTTCTCTGTCGACCTGGTGAATCTGGGTCAATTGATGAATACAAATGTCACCTAATGTCCCATCAGCTAAGCAAAAAAGTCTTAGAGAGGGTGGAATAAAATGGAGAGGATCCAGACTCTTCTTTTTTTCCGCTAACGTTAGCAGCTTTAACCCACTTTGATTGATACGGCGTCAGAAGTTACTCGATTAAACAGCGTTTCACACTGCATAGATTCCTACTTAAAAGTCTCAAGACCTCTAAATTATTTATTGATGTCTATTCCGATCTACATCTGGCTAAGGAGGGCTGTGCTCTGTGTGTGGGTGGAGCAGAGCAGCTCTGGGGGTGGAGGGGCGGCTGGTGCTTCTGCAGCGCCTGGAGGAACTTGTTTTCCATGTGCACTTGTTCACCTGCCCGTCTCCTCTAATGGGGCTCAGCAGGGAGGGATGAATAGGCCTGAAAGTGGCGACGCTGCAGTGAAATTGCATCGCGGCAGCTCAGCGTGCACGGGCCTCGCTTCTCACAAGTAAAATCCCACCGCTGTCTTTTCTTTTTCAACTCCTGCTTTCACCTGGAGGAGGAGAAGGAAAGCGAGGCACACATACAGTAATTCACCAATGAACAAACCATCAAATAAGCAGAGGAAACACGTGCGCTCACATGAATGATCCAGTAAAATACTTCACCCAGTAAGTGAGGAGATGCTGGCTAATATCCTTTGCAAGCAGCTCAAGAATCTTTTTAAAGTTCAGCAGCAAAACAAAGCAGTTTCTTATTCGGTTTCTCTCTTTCCCTGGAGTTCAGTCTGTCAGCGGATGGGGAAATATACTAGTCTGATTTAATACGAAGCTGTTTGGAGGCATTTAAGTCTCCCCATGTCCCAAAGATGCAAAGTTCAATAGTAAAGTATTGGTGGGGAAGTGGGGGACTGATTGAAATTTTGTGAAATGAGTCTTATTTCTTTCAGGCCCAAAACACAGCGGACACTGAGTGCTAACACAGCGTTTTACTTTGGGCTTCATGTTAAGAGAAGAGTAGCTGGAGAGTATTTTCTCCTCTCAAAGAATCTACACAACACACAATTGTTTCCTGTCCCTATAAGTACAGACTGCATTCATGCTGCTTATGTATAAATTCATATTTTCATTAATTCATATTTTCAAATACTGGATCTTAAGATATATTTCAGGATATTCTGCTGCTGTATCTGTGAAAATAAGATCCACAAATTATTTGAGACAGAGTAGTATAATCCATACATGTAAAAGATCAAAAACGAGTACAGACATACTAAAGGTTTAAAAATAAAAGAATGGAATTACATTTATGAGGGGCGTACTGACTTTTGTTTAATATAGATTCTACTTTGGGACACTAGTTTTCAGTTTAGGGGAAATTGTTTGTTTTCAGTTTTACATCAGATCAAATTTCCTGCACTGCATCCTAAAAAAGTACATTTATTGTACAATAAGACAGTATAGAATTATTGAGATATCTCTTTCAAGTACTAATTCTTGAAAGAGATGATGAGTTAAAGGCTTACGTCAAATTGCATCAAACTGTAGGATTAAGAGATGTAACCTGATGCGTATCCGTGACTATATTTAGGAAATCTCTGTGTCCAGATGTGAGGTAATGTCATCTCTCTATGAATTCATCCCTACAACATTCTGATGCAGCCACACTCCTTCATACCTGCACTGTGAAGCTGCCTTTGAATGAATGATGGCAGGGATTGAAGCGTCGCTGCAACCTTGAGGGCTGAAACATTGGACAGAGGTATCTGCTGGTTGGATGAAGTTAGAGGAAAAGTAGTGAGTTCATTTACTTTGTGTTGTACAGAGAGCAGAGAGGAGTGAGGCGGGGGGAGCGTTAGCTCTGCAGGCCGGCCCATGTTTCTCTCTCTCTGCTGTTTATTGAGGGCCTGTCTCAGGGGCCAGGTATTGATTTCTGCCTGGATGAGATGGGATAGCCCTGGAAGACTCGGTGACGGATGGATGAGGAGGAAACAAAGGGATAAGTGGAGGAGTGTAGCTCTCGTCCCGATACAGACGCTGCTCGTCTACAAATGTTAACTTTGCCTTGACCCCTCTTAGTGGATCCTTTACGGAAAAACAAACGCTGGATTTTAGGCCTGTTTGATTCTCTGCTTAGCCACGGGACAACAGGGACGTTAATTTTGAATCGTTCGTCTTTCTTCCAGTGGGAACAAACTGTTAACTGTTGGGTGAATTAGCTGCTGCTACCAGGGAGGAACTGTCAGCTCCTGACTGGATGCCCTTCAGCAGAAACACGTCCAGCAGATCCTCTCGGGGTTAAATAAAAAACTCAACCCTCAAATAGACTTGTCTTTAGCAATTACTGATTGATAATTTGCCACAGTTTGGCCGTTTTGTTGGCATTATCTCCTCTCCTGCTGTTTCAGATGCACGGCGTGTGAAGTCCCGTCAAACTCCGACTCCGTATTTTATTCCAGCTGGACACAAATCCTGCTGCTTTTTGGGCTCTCTGTCACAGACACACAGTCCTGACTCTATCAAGGTTGTATACTTGATTGTTCTCTGTTTAAGTGCCTAGTGAAAATCACAAAGAAAACACACAAACTTATACAAACGCACACACACCTCGCAGGCCCTCTGTCAACTTAACGGCTGCCGATCAATGGCAGGAGGTCAGGCCGGTGATAGAGAAGCTGCATGTGTGCGTCTGTGTGTCGGCCTCTGTGTTCATTTGTGTGCTTCCACGTGTGTGTGTGTGAGTGTGTGTCTGTCTGCGTGTGATAGACAGCAGGGCTTAGGACCGCCGAGTGTGAAAAAAGTGTCCAAGATTCATTTTTTCTCATCTGGTACGGAGGCAGAGGAGGGGAGGCTGCTGTGTTATTTTTCTTGGCTTTAGCCCTCACAGCTCTAAGTGGGTATTGATCAGGTGCCTTAATGCAAACCTGTCAAATTAATTTTGCAGGGAGAGAAGGCTGTGACTGCTGCAAGATTGCTTCACCATTGAAGGGGTTGGAGGGGGGTTTGGATGGAGAGAAGGATGGATGGGTGAAGGGGGTGAAGGGATGTTAGAGGTGGGGAGCCTATGAATTTTTATCATCTAAATAGGAAGCTTGTAGTCCAGTCTCTTTTTTTTCCTGCTTCATTCCTCTTTTTTGGCTCTTCCCCTCCAGGTACTTACTTCTTCATTCCCTTTTTTCTTTTTTCAGTTTTTTAGTTGTGCCTCTAGATGCTTTATGTTTCTGCAATCAAAAGAAAGTTGGAGCAAAATGGGGGAAAACGTTCACATCAAGCAAATTGTGAATTTTTTGTTTTTGTTTGTCTGCATTTAATGTAAAACCTTGTTATGGTTTGTTTCCTGTGATTACTGGGATAGTGCACTGATGATTATCAGAGTAAACAGGGAGGTAATTCCCATTTTATTGCATAACTGTACACTATAAACCCTTATATTTCTGTCCATAAAAAGACAAATGTTTGTTGTGACTTCTTTGCAAGTGATACCTTTTTTTCTTTAAAATCTGTTGGTGAAAGCGGAAAAAATGGACAAGAAGTAGTTCCAGTATACAGCCATGTGAGGTATGTTCTTTGTTGTGGTTTAGATTTTTTACTTCACTGCTGTCTGATTTAATTTTTTTTACATCAGAAGTTTCACTGTGAAAATAGATTTATTTCTCCACATTTTCACACTTTAAACCGGGTCAGTTTTGACCCGCAGGACGACACGAGAGTTAAGATCTGAAAACCAACAGGAGGCTATCATGATGCACAAATATATCCTAAAAGCACCAGATTTCTTTCTTTTATTGAAAGCATTTGGGATCCCCCCCCTCATGGTAACACCTCAGCGGTTTAGTTTTAGGTCTCATCTTTTACCACTATATCGGATCAGGCTAATCTCTGGCCTGCTCCTTTAACCCATCAGTTAGTTAACGGTCGGCAAGAGTCTTTTTGTACCAAGGGGAGGTAAAAACAGCCATAAGTAACTTTTACGATGAGGGATTTAAGGGATAGAGCTACTGCACTGTATTTTCTCTCACTTGAACTTTTTTCTCTGTTTGTTTATCCAACAGCTGTAAGTTTTACACGGCAGACTGCAGCGTCTTTCCATCGACCCTCTCAGCCTTAGGTTTGCTTTATGACCCACATAGTACAAAATGAAGACACACTCTTATTCTCACCAAAAAAGACAAAGACACGCCCTCAAATCTCTTTGTATCCCATGAAGGTAAAGACACAGCAGCTTGTGTACATGCAAGAGTACAAAAATAGGACACATGTAATAATGCATCTGCGGTCTGACTGCATTGATACAAGCAACCATGCAGGGGCTCCACCCTGAACAAATCATAGTAATACCTTTCTCCCTGGAAACAGAGCAGTGTGACAGAGTTATAGCGCTAAGTATCATGTTGATTCAGAAAGAGCTTTACAGTGGACATTTTAAAATATTTCATATTCCAGATGACATTTTAACTATGTTTTAAATTCACGTCAGCTACTGTGCATGTGAGGCTGTTTAGAGCAACACTCCACGTCCCTCCCCAGTCTCTCATCATCCGTCCGACCCACAGTCTGCGGCTTAAACGTTGCTTCAGACGTCCAGCGGCGCTATAAAGTGATGTGTAAAATGTCTTGTGGATGCTGCACATTTGTTCTTAAGTTGGTAGTTTGGGGTTAAATATTGAGCTGTTAAATGATTGCTGTTTGTTTTGCTAATCTCAAATATGAGCGAGGTATGTTGAGCCCAGAGTCAGAGTTTATCACATTGCAATGAGGGCTGTCTCTTATCTTAACTAGTTCACCCACAGCTAACTGCTCAAGATGATCACAGTTTGGGATTTAAATTGACTGCCGTCCATTGACCATTTCTTTATTTTTTTGATATATTCTGATATTCTCTGAGCTTTAGATTCTCATCTGATGGAATATGTCACATCTGTAATCCTCCTGTTGTCCTCATTTACGGGCACCAAAAAAATTGTTTCTTTGTCTGAAAAGAATCCAAAAATTCAGCAAAAAACATTCTCCAAATTTATAAAAATTTGCAAAATCTTCAGGAAGAAAATTCCAAAAATTCCTTAAAAGTTTCCCTTAAAAGTTTTATTTAAAAAAATTGCAAGAAATAAAATGTTAAAAAATATTTTCAAAAAATGCATAAAAATCATCCAAAAAAATTCCTAAAAATATCTAAAGTGATTACATATATATCGGCAAAATTCACTGGATTTTGGTAGATTTTTTTTTTCTGAATGTTCTTAAAGAAACATTTTTTTAAAAAAACATTTCTTTTTTTCTACCACAAAATGTTAAAAAATTTCAAAAAAGTGTTAAAAAATGTGGAAGTTTTCACTGTGAAAATATATATATATTTTCCCACATTTTCAAACTTTAAAACGGGTCAATTTAACGCGCAGGACGACACGAGGGTTAATCCTGTCAGGCTGAGTGTTAGTAATATATTGCCCAAGCTGTATGTTTCGCGTTGTCATGGGAACCGGCAATGAGTTGGAGATGCCAAAAATGTAGAAATATGTTTTTATGCCCGGTGATAATTTGCTGCCAAGTCTATTTTCCACTGCTGGCTACTGTAGCTCACTGAGAACTAAGAACACAGAGGAGAAAATACAATAACATTAATATCACTTTATTTGGCCAAAAATGAAATTATTTTTCACATATCCTTCATTATGGGACGGTGTTGGACCTTAATGTGTTTTTCTTTAGTCTCATGTTTAAATGTATGAAGTTTAAGAGCTCTAATGTGCAGCTGTTTTGTTCAGCAGCTGCATTGAGAGTGCAGCGCAAGATATTAACGTTTATACTTAGCAATTATCTGCTAGCATTCCTCTCTCGCCTTATTTGCAGTAACAGTGCTTTTTACAGTAATGCATTTTTTATATTCTTCATAGTTGTCCATTTAAACAACCTGTTCCTCTTGACTGAAGAGGCAGCGTGTGATTGGTCCATTTTGTGCAGAAGAATAATGAAATAACAACCAACACCACCTTTAATGGGACGGCACTAAAGAAAACTTGAGTTAACAAAGTTGACAACCACCGCTATGATACCCATCATCCCTGACTGTAGTTTTTAGGCTTCGTCATGCTAGCTAACACTAAGAAAGCCTGAGTATGTGATACTTATTTCATGTGTACACAAGATACACATTAGTCTGCCACATTAACAACAACAAAAGCACTCAGAGAGCACAGTAGCCCACCAAGGCTGTTCATTCTCCCATACGGCATTGTCAGAAATGCAGCATATTTTTGTAGAAATGCAGTATTTTATTATTATTGTTGTTACTGATGATCAGAAATCATGTCACTATTTAATGTGTCCATTTAATATAGATGTACTCACAAAGAAAATGACCTGAGCTCAGGCGTGTGTTATGCACATTATGTATGGATATGGAATCACGTGACCTAAATATGTGTAAATTACTCTTTTAAAGGTCTGTTGATCAGTTCATCACTTTTTGCAAAGCTTTGTTTTGCTAGTGTTTAAATAACCGTTCCCTCCATGCTTTTATTTTGATGTTATGGGCTTTTATTTTTGGCACCATTTCCGCGGCACAGGAAGTGTTTATCTAAGAAGTGGGTTCTTGACATGAGGATGTCTGTCGAAAAGTCCGAAAATTCTGGATGGAATGGAAAACTCAGAAACACCCCCACAATTTAATCAGTTGTTTCCTGTATCATTTCCGACGGATAAGTCCCGATAAGTCAGTAGTAGGATCGCAATCATGTGATCATCAGCAGGCAGCTGACGTAGTGTTCACTTGTTGTCATGGTTACAGTGATGCCGTGCCGCTTTCTGGCAATGATACAGAAATCTTTAACAAATCTGTGGATCCAGACTATAAGCTGCATCACTGCCAGCATCTAATCACTTGGTCCTTGTGTCATTTCTGACTTTCCCTGAAATTTTCATCCAAATCCGTCTGTTTTGGAGTAATGTTGCACACAGACAGACAGACAGATTCACGCCGATCGTCACATAACTCCGCCGCATTCCTTGACAGAGTAATAAATAGTTGCATTTGAAATGAAAGGATTATCATTTTTTTTAAACTGCCAAGTTACCTCAATTATAATTACAACACAAAACAATAACTTCCTTCCAAATCACCAACGCTGCCCCAACAAAATGATCCAAATTCAGAGTATTGAACACATTATTGCATTACTGGCTAGTAAATTATTTACACTCCTCATGTGACATAAAGTCAGCTCGATGTTTCTCTTACTAAAACAAGTGGCCACTCCTTTTTGCACAGCTTCAGATGTGACAAAGCAGATCTGAGTGATGCTTTTTCATCTGTCCATGTCCCGTGTCTGCACTGAGATGCAGGATAAGTCAGATACTTGAATAACTAGTTTACTATGTTGTGTTCTTTCTTGGTCTTGTTCCTGGCATGTTTTTCTCTCTGTGTGTCTTGTTAAAACCCTGCTGGCCATGTGTAAACATCTGCAGAAGCAAAACTTATTCAATTCACATCAGTGTGCCAAAGTGATTCTTGATTTAAGCTCCCCAAATAGAAAGCTCATTTCAAGATAGATTTCCCATGCAGAGCAGTATTTGCATATTTCCCAAAAACCTTTCTCTTTCTGTTTTTCCCCTCCGCTCTCCGGGGCTCACACAAACACCGCCTTCATTTGAATGGTAACTCAAATTGTCTCACTAGCTAGCTAGCTGCTGCACCACTCCAGATGCAAATGCGTTGGGTAGATGTGTGTGTGTGTGTGTGTGTGTGTGTGTGTGTGTGTGTGTGTGTGTGTGTGTGTGTGTGTGTGTGTGTGTGTGTGTGTCTGTGTGTCTGTGTGTCTGTGTGTGTGTGTGTGTGTGTGTGTGTGTGTGTGGAATGTATTTTTGCGAGCTGAAGATTGGCTGGCTTGTCTCAACAGAGGTTCCATTACCTCTCAGTGGCTTTCATCTGCTCATCGAGTGAAAAGTCCTCGCATCTGAGGCTGAATGAGACACAGTCCAACATGCACACAACTAAAAATACAGACGTGGAGCCAGAGACAGTGAGCGTGTGACAGGAATCCAAATAGATTTCATCACAAATACAATAGCAGCCTCAAAGTGGATATTTTTCTATTCCTGATCTTGCCGAGGAAACGTCCCGGCTGTCCATAAATAAACACTATTTCTGTCTCGGCTATTATTTTATATATAAAGTTTGGCTGTTTGTGTTTTTAATTTTGAAGGCTGTCATAGATATCATGGCGAGATAAAGTGTTAATGGACAGCAAACGTATTCTTTCTCCTATACATCAGTTAGACAATTTACAAACTGTGAACACTTTTAAAAAAAAATCTGAAGGTTATGGAAGTTTATTTTTTAAAATTAACTTCTGAAATTAAGGAGCTTTTGACACCAGCTGTTGGAGAGATCTCAGTTCCTTAGTGCAGGGGTGTCAAACATGCGGCCCGTGGTCCAAAACTGGCCCTCCAGAGGGTCCGATGCGGCCCATTTGATGACTTTGTAAAGTGCAAAAATTACAGAGAAGATATTAACTACAAACTGTACATTTTTTGTTTTGCTTTATGTAAATGTACTAAAGTGAAAAATGCACCATAAAGTGTCAAATGCACAAATATATTGTCGTAAAAAAGCAAAGAAGAAACTAAAATGTCCTGTAAACAGCAGTGCAACTACAGCTTAAAAATGAACCACATTCAACAGTGTAAATGCCTTGGAACTTTAAAAACAACCTTAAATTGTATTCTCTAACTGTAGATGCAGCACAGTTGGTACCTAATGATGATCCTGTGAGGATGCAGAAAGAAACGAGTTGAGCAGCACATCAATCAGCTGACTTAATTGTTTTCTCCAAAGTGGCGCCGCATCGAAACTTTATGCTTGATCGGAGAATGAAGTAATGTCCTAAAAGTAACTGAGATATTTGTTCCTACAGTTAAGAATGATATTTCTTTTAGGAAATGAAGGCGTGTGAGCAGACAGGAGGCAGCTGCAGACTGTCACAGAGCAGGAAACCCAGACAGGACTGATTGTGTTTAGTTATGACTGACACACACGCACACTCACACACTCTCACACACTCACACACACACAGAGAGAGAGAGAAAGAAACACTGATGGAAGTCTAGAAGTTTTCTGCATATCGTTCCTAAACCAATCCTGTACCAGTTGGTTTTGGAAAAGGAAATGTGTGCCGGATATTTGAGAGGAGCATCTGTGGATCTCTTATTAGTGCTGCTACTTCCTGATTGTTGTGTGTTTGTGTTTGTGTGTGCAGAGCTTATGTCCAAAACTGAAACTTTATGGAAAGTTAATTTTAAAAAGTAATAGAGCAGAGATGTTAATGAAACGAGACAAGTAAGAAATGAAAAGAGAACAACTCTTCTCAGAACTAATAACTGGATCAGATCTGGATGTTAATAAGACAAATATACTGTATATTAAGCAATATTAATATACCACAATGAAGCTAATGAGATGCTTTGTGAATCGGATAATGTAGAAGGCGTCATATTATGTTGTACAAAATACTATTAGCACCACAAAGAGCTGAAGCTTATACCACAAAATGTCAATCATTTCTTGCTTTACTCATATTTTTGGAGAGTATAGAGCTCACTTGCAGAAATAAGATTGTGTAAGATTGGCAAAGTATAAATAAAAACAAAAACAACTAAAAACTTCCGTGTGCCTTAAAGCTTTGTTGCATTTTTTGTCTTGTAAACTGTCTTTTAAAAGCTAAATGTGCGGGACAGAAGGTAAAGCAGTGGCGCTTGGGGACGGCGTGATGCAGGGAACGAGGATGAAAATGAATAAAGTGGTGTGTGTGTAAATGTGGGTGTCTGTCTGCTGTCAGTCCTCGTATCCATCAAACGCTGCATCCCGTTCACAACAACACGACGGAGACGTAAAGCAATCTGCCAGACCAAAAGCATTTAATTTTGAAATGGCTGCCCAATGAATCTCCATTCAGATGAACAGGGAGCAACACACGCATATGCACACAAATGATTGTGCATGCATGTATACCGAAACGTGCACGTCTGCCGCCCCACACGGCCCCCCATCTATTACCTCAACCTCCACAGCCTCGGGGGGAAAGAGGAAATGTCTTTTTTAAGGGTTGAATACAGCGGGATGAGCTTCGCCACTTTAACCTTACATATGCAAAATCCGGTGCTGTGTATTCATGCAGAGACACACAAAACGGGCACGACAATCAAAAATGTCATTTCCCTGCCAATGAGACAGACGGCAACAAAACGTGGCTGAAAGTTTCAGCACCAAAATGAATACATAAAATAAGATAGAAGAAAAAAACATTGCTCTTTATGTCATTATTGTTACCATTTTAAGTCACTAAGTCACTTCTAAGATCAATATCTATCATGGGAAAAGCAGAAATGTCTTATTACACTTCTAGGGACATCATGTATGTATAAACTATGTCTGCAGTCAGTCTGGGGATGAGTGTCAGTGCTTTCAAGCTATTTTTTTAAAATACTGACATACTTACATATACACGCCCATTTCTTACCATGAGTAAAAAATGGTAAATTCTAATTGTCTCCATAATGTAACCTGCATTATATATATTATCACTGTGTTTTTATTTATTTATTTTCTTTAAAGAAAACTCTTAAACTGTTACAGAAATGTGCATTTTAGATTCGTGAGATGTTTGACAAAGAAGACGGAAAAACTTACAGGACAAAATGGCTTTCAACTATTTATGTGAGTTTGTAACACAAAGATAGAATATTAAGATATTTATTTAAGATATTTAAGATATTTACACGTTAAAGTACAAAGCATTACATTTCTTTTCTGGAGAAATGTAATGCATAGTATGCACAGACAGACAGACGGAAATTCAAGTGTTCAGCAGCTTACATACAACAACATAACAAAAAGACAGGACAGGCAGGTTAGTAGCATTAAAAACCTGCTGTACAATACGGTAAAAACACTTTTAAATTTAACATCTATAGAAATACGAAATGTAATTAAAATTCAATATACAATATTTACACAAATCAAAGCACCGTGATTTACAGTGAATTTGAGATATGCATTAAAATATGAAAGCAAAAACAGACAAACAAAATGCAATCCACAGTAAAATGTTTTACATTTTTCCATCTGCTTTACACAGAGTTTCTATTGGAAGGATTCCAGCAGGCAGGACTGTAGAAACCTCAGAATATCTGCCTATACTGGATGGTCTAACCAGTTCTTATAGTAAATACTGGGGGGAAAAATGATCAGGAAAGTTCTGTGTATTATGATCATGTAGACTTTCTTTTTTTAATGTTTAGGACTGTTGCAGCTGCTGTTTTCCAAGACAGAGACTTTTCTGTATCTACTTCAGACTAGATGCCTCATTTTTTATTTGTTTCTTAAAGTTTTTTAATCATCTAATTGCTTAATGTTATATCAGCACAGTTCTACATCATATTAGCTGATAGGAACATATTTTCAAACAGAGTTCTGATTCTGAAATAGGGAGAAAGCTCATTATCAGATGGAAATAGCGCCACAAACACACACACACTCAGAACCACACAGGTGCAGGAAAGTCCGAAGATGAAATACAGTCCTGCATAATTGAATTCGCAGCACGCTCTCGTGTTGTACTTCTGAAAACACCACTATTGCCTGAAAACTGTTGTTACCGCTAGCCAGATGATGTTAGCTTTTAGCTGCATTGTGCTGCAGACAATGAGGCCACTAGTGCTGCTAGCATCAGGTGTGTGTGCCTGATAGCCAATACTGGGATCAAAAGAAGGGCTTCAGTGTGTCTTAATTGAATTGAGAAGCGTCCACAACAGGACTCTGAATCTGTGTGTGTGTGTGTGTGCTTGTGCCATAATTTGTGTGCTAGGTGTTTGGTGGGAGGGCTGGAGTGTGCATAAATGCGTGCATGTGTCTGCGGTTAATTGAATTGGGTGTCCTCAGAGTGTGAGAGGTGCGTGGAACCGAGAGCGTTCTCCTGATACACCTGTGGCAGCGAGCAGGCAGCGGCTGATTGTGTGTACAGGTGCTGGAGTGTGTTTGATGTGAAGTATGCAAACTTCACAAGAATCAGCGACACTCACAGCGGCGCACAATTCATCACAGAAACACAAGAAGCAGGGGAGGGAGCACATTCAGTCTTTTTCCTGAGATAAACAACCACACGATAGTGAAAACCCTGGACAGGAGAGGAGGGAAACTGAATGTCTGCATGTGAGAAATAGATGAATAATAACGGTTAGATGATCAGAGAGGCAGCTAGACTGTCTGATATCTGTTTTATTTAGCTTTTTTTTGTTTTAAACTAGTAATTTCTACCCTGAGTAACACATCTAGAAGCTCTGAAATTGTTTGTTGGTTTCTTCTTTTGCTCCTTTCTTCCACTGTTTTTCAGTCCTGACATAAAGAAAAGAATTTGCACAATACACTATAAAAAATGTTCGTAATTTCACGTTGAAAAACTGTCAAACTATGACGGGAAAAATCTGTGAACTCTAAAACAGTTTGATGCACTTTATTTAACACTGACTCCCCATAAATAGGTTAATCGGGAGAAAAGTGTTTTTTGGATTTTTTTTCTCTAGAAAAAATAAATTTCCTGACTCCTGCTCAGTTTTTAATAGAAAAATGCTGTAATATGTAGAACAATACTGTAATTTTTGCATTTAATGCTCAAAAAGAATCCAGTTTTTCCCTGTTGAATGTACATATTGTTGTACTGATAATGGAAACATGCTGCAATATTTATGACAAGTTACATTTCTGCATTTATTGCATGTAAAAAATACAGTTTGTAATGGTCAAATTACTTACTTTTATGTTAATAATGGATATTTACTTTAATATTTATGACAGCTTTAACTGCAGTTTTTGCTAAAGAATGCACATATTAAATGTTAAATCCAATAACTGTTGTGCTGATGATGGAAAAATACTGTATTATTTATAATAAGTTACACAAACTTTATTTTATATGGCATTTTTATGTAAATTTTCAAATATTTAACAGTTAAAACTTGTGTTTTTACAGTAGAATATGGAATGAAGCACATTTTTTAACCCTAAAGCCAACAATATCAATACATTTCTTTACTGTAAATGTAGAAAATGTTTACCGTAACTTTGCAGCAGCGCTCTGGCATCCACAGCTGCCGGGATCTTACTGTAAAAACAACCATTTTCTTTTACAGTGTATGAATGATTTGACTGATTCTGCTACTTGGCGTTGACGTTCTCTACAGTCATCCATTGTCTGGTGTTAAATGATTCCAAAATCTTGCCGCAAGCATTTTTTTAATCCAGATTTAACTTGTCATAAATCTTCTTTCTCTTCTTCAGCATCCATGCAGTGCTTCTGTGCTTCATCAAAAAGCTAAAATACAATTTAAATGTAGCTTTTTTTTCCCCTAAACTGTGTATTTCTAAAAGAAACTAGAGAAGGAGTGTTATAGATCTGGCCTGGGAAGGATTGTCTGGGGTGTTTTGAATCCTCTAAGTAGGGCTGCTAACTGTGCAGCGTCCCAAATCCAGAGGACTTTGAACATTCATACGTATGAAGCAGGGGGAAGAACATGGAATAAAAGGCTATTAAAAGAGAGAGAGATGAGGGATGAGAGTCATGCCAGTTTCCCTCTTTCCATCTATCCCTCAATCCATCTCTCTCTCAATTAGGAAATGAAGACAGCGATGGTCTTAAGAGGCAGGAGATTACTCTCTGACCCTGATGTGCATCATAGGGTAATTCACAATAAAACACCAAACTTTTTTGACTTTTACCATAATTATGAAAATCCAATTCACTTATGACTTTTAAACCATCTCATCGATCTGCAGCTTTGTGCAGTTCTCTACTTTTGAAAGAAATAAAAAAGCTCATATAACTTCTACAACTAAGACAAAGTCCCAGAGTGTATTAATGTTAAAAGCTCTGTAGATGTTAGAGAGTGAATTAATGGTGTAGCGCTGAGCGTCCGGGAATCAAAGTGAAGCTTTGTTGTTCGTCTGCTTCTCTAAGCCACAGATGGAAAATGTACACTGTAAAAAAAAAATGTTTTTACGGTAAAATTCCAGCAGCTGTGGTCACCAGAGCGCTGCCGTAAAATTACTGTGAAAAACATTTTCTATATTTATGGTAAAGAAACGTATCGATATTGTTGATTTTAGGGTTAAAAATGTGCTTCATTCCATATTTTACTGTAAAAACAAAAGTTTTAACCTTTAAAAATTTGAAAATTTACATAAATATTACAGCATTTTCCGTTATCAGCATAACATTTAGTGTATTTAACATTAAATATGTGTATTTTTTAAGCAAAAGTTGTGGATAAAGCTGTCATAAATATTAAGGCATACATCCGTTATTAACACAAAATGACGTTAATTTTACCGGCAACAAACTGTATTTTTTTTATATGTAATAAATGCAGAAATTGCCATGTTACTTGTTGCAGCATTTTTCCTTTATCAGTACAAGAATATGTACATTTAGCTGGAAAAACTGTATAGTTTTTGAGAATTAAATGCAGAAATTACAGTATTGTTCTACGTATTACGGCATTTTTCCATTAAAAACTGTGCAGGAGTCGGGAAATGTGATTTTTCAAGAGAAAAAAATCTAAAAAACACACTTTTCTCCTGATTAACCTGTTTACGGTGATTCTGTGTTACATAAACTGCATCAAACTGTTTTAGAGTTCACAGATTTATACCGTCATGGTTTGACAGTTTTTCACCGTAAAATCTACAATTCTTTTTTACAGTGTAAGTCGTGTGTCGTGCACGTACTGGTTCTGAAAAATTACAATATTGTGGTTCCTGTTTCTGAAATCTGAACACCATTTATGACTGATTTTATTTTTAATAGATGAATCCCTGCACAGATTTCCTCCTCCTTCAACAGACAGATCGATTATTTAGCTGTCAGCTGCACTAAGAAAGGGGAAGCAAACTTTTTCCCCATCTTTTGAATTAATAAATGAAAATAAAAGCAGTGTGTTTGTGTAGGAAGAGGTCTGGTGCTCCGTATGTTTCATTTGCCCCCCTATGGAGCGTAGCGCCCCTCATCACCCATCATCTCCTCTGCATGCTCCATGGTTCACACTTCTACACTTGTGAGGACCCAGACTGACGTTCAGTTTGATCCTGTTGATCTGTTCACAGCTTCCTGCTACCTTCTAGGAGTTTCCACCGGTCTAGTGGCAGATATTTGACAGGTGCAGCCTGTCCTCATAACTCTGCTTCAGTGAGATCTTGTTAACGGTTAACAGTGATCAGAATAATCCAAGTTTTTAGAATAAGCACTAAGCTGTAGGGGTGATTTTCTTTCCACTGGTTTCTCCTGTTTTGCTTTATATCCCAGAGACTTCAGTAAATGTGTTCTGGTTTCACATATTCTAGTCAGAGGATAGGTTTTATTGCTTGTTACTTTGGATTTGTTCCCTCTGAAGTGCAGAGTTTTCACCACCTTACCGTCTTGTAAAGGTAAAATGCTTAACTTTTTACCTTGCAATTCATTGTTCAGTGTTTGTAATTGAATGTTTGTGTTGCACTCAGACACCCTGAGAGTCCAAACTTGATCAGCTTTCTGAAGAAGCGAACATTCGCATCCAGTACAACTTTTCTTAGCTGTGATTCTGTTCTTTGTTTAATCTGTGGCCTCTTATTCCATGGCAATGAATTACATGTTCTTTTGTTTAAGTTATATTATTATTAAGATGCTGTTGGAGATGGATGGATGGGTTCACAGAAGTGTCTATGACCAATATTAAGTGATTATTAGTGCAACAAGCAGTCCTCTAACCTGGACCTAACTTCCGGCGCTGTCGCAGACGGCTGCCTGCCAGAATTGCTCTTCGTCGTGTGTCTCTTTTAACTACTTTTTACTATTTACTTTTCTCAACTTTTTCTTTAGTCAAATAGTTCTATAAATTATTGACCGGTGAAACTTGCATTTGGTACTTTGCATTCTTCTAATACTAACCTCTGTGTAATTGTGTATATTCCACTAACCTTGGTTTATTGTATTTTACTCTGGCAAAATGACTTCCTCCGGGATGAATAAAGTAGATCTTATCTTGTTTTAGCTTAGCAAAGTAGTCGTTTTAACCTAAACCCTGACATTTCCAAAACCAAGTAGTGTTTGTGCTAAAACCCAGAGTTAGTGGTGTCAGATCAGAAACCAATAGTTGCAACAGTTTTGAAAGATGCTGACAGACTTTTTAATCCTGTTGATAGGTTGTTAAGATCAGAGATGATCAGAAAGAATGAAGTGCTTCTCAGCATCGCCAGGAAACAAAGGGCATTGCTCCCATTTTGGGGCGTAACTGTAAACGTATAAAGAGTTTTATCGGTGTCTGCAGAAACTCAAAAAATGTGTAAAATACACTCTAAAAATCAGGAGGTGAGAAGGAACCAAAACAGCAGCACAGAAGGCAAAAGCTGCCAAATGTGTGTTTGAACTGTTGACCTCACCTTACTAACCTGACCTCCATCGGTTTCCCAAACTGAGAGCTCACTTTCCCGGCCGAGTGTGATGAAGTCTTCTATGCTGCTGAGGAGAATCTGGAGGGTCAGGATGTGACCTTCTTCCTATGAAGGGTTAGCAGAGCTTGAAGTTAAAGGACACTAGGTTTAGAAATGATGCAAGAACAATCTTTCCACTGTGATGTTTTTGGAAGATTTCACTTAACCCTCCTGTTCTCTTCATTTATGGGCACCAAGAAATATTGTTTCCTTGTCTGAAAAAAAACCCAAAAATTCAGCAAAACAATTTCCCAAATTTCTGAAAATTTGCTAAACCTTCAGGAAGAAAATTCCAATAAATCTTTTTTTTAAAAAATCCCCCAAATTTGGCAAGAAAATTCTTGTAAATATTTTCAAAAAAAATGAGTAAAAATCTTCAAAAAAAATCCTAAAAATATCTAAAGTGATTCCATATATATCAGTAAAACTTCTTTTATTTTCTTTACGAACATTCACAAAAAATCAAGTAAAATCCAGCAAAATTTAGGTAGATTTTTTTGTGAATGTTCTTAAAGAAACATTTTTTAAACACTTCTTTTCCACCAAAAAATGTTGAAAAATTTATCCAAAATGTTGAAAATGTGTACATCCGAAGTTTTACGATGAAAATATATAGTTTTTTTCCACATTTTCAAACTTTAAAACGGGTCAGTTTGACAACATGAGGGTTAAAAGGCCTGTTTGACTCTGTAGTCTGAGAGAAGATGAGACGGAAATGCAGTGGTTGAAATGTGGGAATTATACTAGCGAAGACATTCAAAGAGGAACAAGAAAGAGACGAACTGGAGAAAATGAGAATCTGTGTGTGTGTGTGTGTGTGTGTGTGTGTGTGTGTGTGTGTGTGGTGTGTGTGTGTGTGTGTGTGTGTGTGTGGTGTGTGTGTGTGTGTGTGTGTGTGTGTGTGTGTGTGTGTGTGTGTGTGTGTGTGGATGAGAGGTAGTCAGAAGTGGTTAGAGGAACAGTGGCCTCCTCATCACCCAGAGGGTGAAAAAGCCAATGATAGCCTTTCTGCTGCTGCTTAGCTGATAACACATAGTAGCACCACCTAATGTCCTCCCTCCTCTCCTCTCCTCTCCTCCCCTCCCCTCCTCCTCTCCTCCTCTCCTCTCCTCTCCTCTCCTCTCCTCCCCTCCTCCTCTCCTCTCCTCTCCTCTCCTCTCCTCTCCTCTCCTCTCCTCTCCCCTCCCCTCCTCCTCTCCTCCTCTCCTCTCCTCTCCCCTCCTCTCTCCTCCTCTCCTCTCCTCTCCCTCCTCTCCCCTCCTCTCCTCTCCTCTCCTCTCCCCTCCTCTCCTCCTCCTCTCCCCTCCCCTCCCCTCCTCTCCCCTCCTCTCCCCTCCCCTCCCCTCCTCTCCTGTCCTCTCCCCTCCTCTCCTCTCCTCTCCTCTCCTCTCCCCTCCCCTCCCCTCCCCTCCCCTCCCCTCCCCTCCCCTCCCCTCCTCTCCCCTCCCCTCCCCTCCTCTCCTGTCCTCTCCCCTCCTCTCCTCTCCTCTCCTCTCCTCTCCTCTCCTCTCCTCTCCTCTCCTCTCCTCTCCTCTCCTCTCCTCTCCCCTCCCCTCCCCTCCCCTACCCTACCCTCCTCTCCTCTCCCCTCCCCTCCCCCTCCCCTCCCCTCCTCTCCTCTCCTCTCCTCTCCTCCTCTCCTCTCCTCTCCTCTCCTCCTCTCCTCTCCTCTCCTCTCCTCTCCTCTCCTCTCCTCTCCTCTCCTCTCCCCTCCCCTCCTCTCCTCTCCTCTCCTCTCCCCTCCCCTCCCCTCCCCTACCCTACCCTCCTCTCCCCTCCCCTCCCCTCCCCTCCCCTCCCCTCCTCTCCTCTCCTCCTCTCCTCTCCTCCTCTCCCCTCCTCTCCTCTCCTCCTCTCCTCTCCTCTCCTCTCCTCTCCTCCTCTCTCCTCCTCTCCCCTCCTCTCCCCTCCTCTCCTCTCCTCCTCTCCTCTCCTCTCCTCTCCTCCTCTCCCCTCCTCTCCCCTCCTCTCCTCTCCTCTCCTCTCCTCTCCTCTCCTCTCCTCTCCTCTCCTCTCCTCTCCTCTCCTCTCCTCTCCTCTCCTCTCCTCTCCTCTCCCCTCCCCTCCCCTCCTCTCCTCTCCTCTCCTCTCCTCGCTCACCATCTCACTTTACTATCAACACTTGCTCGCCTGCCTTCCCTCCCTTCCCTCCACGTATCCGTCTCGCTCTCCGTTTATTTCCCCCCGGCCCTCTCTCCGTCTCTCTGCTGCTCTTGTCTGCAGGAATGAATCAGACATAAGAGGCCAAACAAGATTTTCAACCCATTGCTTTTGATTAAGTGACTTAACACAGAGGTCTGCGGCCCGGCAATATCACTAATGGTCCGAAGAAAGAGAGATAGTGTGTTTGGGGGAGACGGCGAGAGAGGGGGAGGTAGGGCAGAGAGAGGAAGACAGACGTGGGCTAAATCTCCCACAAGTAGTACCATTATCCCCGGCTAAAGGAGAAAGTGATTATGAACTTAAAAGGAGCTTTGCGCTCGTAGCTTTCTCCGCAGCAAGTTTAGTTGGAGAATTACGATTAAGCCGGATTTAGATTCACGCAAATGCCTTTTTGCACAGAGCGGGCAGGAGAGGAGAACAGGAGCCACAAAGAATAGAATACTGTCAAACAGAGGCCTCATTTCCATCAATAATCATCAGGAAGTTTGCTTCAGAAAACAGGCAGGTTGCTTCCAATCAAGTCTCCACATATGAAAAATAATATTGTTTGTATTTTTGTGCTTTTCTGCACTTCACAGAAACAGATGATCACTTCAATATCCGCCCTGTTTGGGGTTTTAAGAGCAGATAGTTAATTCTACAAATGTTGCTTTTATGGAAATGCAAAACATATGTCGCTACTTATCTGATTTCCTGCAGGATATCAAAACAATTTGGCATATGATCTCTGCAGTGACAGGATATACTTAAAACACTCCCAAAAAAACACGGAAAATACATTTTTGTAATCATTTGTTTGCTACAGATTGTTTTCGGGATGATTATTTCAAAAGAATGTGACTTTATTTGGCCGTAAGCACGTCCAAAACATGTTGTTGTTGTGATACGTGGCGTAGGATTAACTTGATATATATTTGTGTTATTAATCCTCTAATTTCACTCGGTACATGTTGTGTTTTGGGTTGCTATAATCGCCACCACCCCAAAGTAAAAGTAAAATATTGCACCTCCAGAATCACAAATGTTCAGGAGTGAGTTTGAAACGTGTCATAAGCATCACTCACAAGATCAAGGGACAAAAAACCATCAGATTTGGTATTTCTGTGAGGTGTAAAGGACACCGGCGAGACACGGAGTGACATATGAAGACCATTACGTGATTCTGGCTGCTGTGAACTGCGTTGGTTAAATGAGGCAACATACTGAAAATGAATTTACTCGCCAAAATTTCACTGTTATTGCTTTGTGCTCCAGTCACAGTTTCCAAGAAGCTAAGTATCCTCCTGGCGAGGCGTGTCTGTGAGCGTTTGAGGATGTGTGTGTTCAGGTGCTCATGATGGAGCCTCCACCTGCATGGGTGTTTGTCTACATGTGAGTGTGTGCTATTCTCTGCACATTAGCGGTAATTATAGTCAGTAATAACCCTAACGAGGAGAGAGGGACAGGCTGCGTTCAGAGCAGCAATTACAAGTTAATCAGCTACCATGTTGTTGGGAGTAATTAGGCAACGCTGTGAAGAGGATTTAGATCTCAGATATTTACTGCTGCAGCGTGGGAGAGGGTGTGGTGTGTGTGTGTGTGTGTGTGTGTGTGTGTGTGTGTGTGTGTGTGTGTGTGTGTGTGTGTGTGTGTGTGTGTGTGTGTGTGTCTGTTTAAAACCAGTAATAGTGTATCTGGTAGACTGTCATCCATCCAGTTTATGCTTAAAGACATATCCTCACTAAAGTCATGTTGTACTTTCAGTCACTATTTAGCCTTTTTTTTCCTGCATAAAAGAAACCAAAATTAGTTGTTGTTCTGACTAGTTTGTGCCTCTGCATTAAGTCTGTTAACTTATTACAACCCAGTTTTAAAGGGCCTTTTGCCGTAAGTAGGGCCTGACCGATTATAGACCTTTTCAAAATAATCCTCATCAGCCGAAGTTTTGCCGATTAAACACCGATATATTCTTAATTTCTCATGAAACAGTAAATGCTGTTGAATGATGTCTTTGTGCCGTTTGTCCACCACATGGAGCTCTGACTCCAATCAGTCCTCATCGCTGTCTTCTCAGTAACGTACAGGAGTTAGTAACTTTACAGGAGTGGGCGGAGCCGACAGGTAAATTCATAACGACGTTGTGAAATTAACAGTGACTCAACATGTGTCCCATTTCACTTTAACTTTGTTTGCTGTGTGTTTTGATGAGTAACGCGTGCTTTTTTGTGTTGGTCATGCTTTTTATTCATGTTTTATTTATGTTTGATGACAGTTTGGTGATGCGTCAGACCTCCGCACTCTGCATCAAATTTGCATGAAGAAGAACCAGACCAGCATGCGGTGTGTTTCGAGCTGCGATCCAGTGCGACTTCCCAGCTCTCATTTGCATAAAGTAGACTTGACTTCTACTTTATGCTAATTCCATGTGGTGTGCGGAGGTCCGACGTATCATGAAACTTTCATCAAATGTCTAAACTAACCATCGTTGAACTGAAACAAGGACAGATTCAGCAACTACAGGTTATTTCTCGCCATGAAGTCACGACTCATATGAACCAAAATAAAAACCAGAGATGCCTTTCGTAATAAAAGAGAAAGTTTGCGGGCGAGCCCCCATGTTGGTCCACTGCATCTGTCAGACTCTCAAGCTGAAATCGCTGTCATGTGACCTCTAGTGGCCGCTAGTGGCCGCCCACCATGCGGGCGATTTTCAGATGCGCCGCGTTTACATGCGGGAAAAACGGATCTAGTGGACATGCGACTTAACAGTTTTTTCAGGAATCTATTTCTGTGTTTTTGTGGGAGGTTTTGCTGTTGTTTTTCCATTTTAACTAAAACATATCATCTCCTAAATTATTCATTTACTCTTTCTTTGTATTTATATTCTTTATTTTCCAGCACAGAAATTATTTAGTTCTTTTAATAACCAACTCACTTTTCTGGAATTTTACTCTACCAGTTTTCTGCAATCACTCGCAGGTCTTTGAGGTCAGATGTTCTCCAGCCTGGTCTTTCTGGACTTCTACAGATTCTTGATTGGATTCAGGTCTGGACTCCTAAATATTGAAACTCTTTTTCTTTGTTACCGATTTCTTGACCAGTTTCCTGCATGTCTTGAATCAGTATATTGTGGGATTTTCCGATGCTATTTTCCTTTAGAATCTCCGTGTAGACCTCTTTCTGGCCCTTTTCCAGGTGCCACTTACTTTGACAAGGCTCCCCAGCTAAAAAGCGTGATTACCACCACTATATTTGACTGTGGGATGGTGTTCTTGAGGTTGACTATGGCTCCTGTCTTTCTCCAAATTAAAGCCACATCAATCAGTCCAAACAGCTCCACAGAACCGATGAATAAAAGCTTTCTTCTTTGTTTAGTTGAGCTTTTGTGTGCCTGTCTTGGAGGTAGAGGTCCTCCTGGGTCCATGGAAACCACTTGAGAGTCTGCATTGAGATGTTAGTGAAAGAACTGCTCAGATGCATCAGGATGGCCTTTGTGGTAAATCTTGCATTCTTTTTGGGTCGACCATCTCTGCCATTACTGTGGTCGTGTTTTGGTTTGTACCGTGCTGTTTGAGAACTTCCACAGTCTGGAACTATTGGTAGTTTTTAATTATTCTTTCCACTGTTTCCACCGGCATTTACAAACACTCGTATGTGACTTCATAGCATTTCCCTGTCAACAGTATGCAGCTCTCTCTCAGTGATAGACCTCAATAGGAAGCTCACAAAATGCGGTCTTTCGGCTTTTCTGTGCATCACTACTTTAAACAAGGCAGGACAAAATAATCTTCATATAATTCAGAGCAAACAGCAAATGAATAAATAAAAGGATTTGTTTTCATTCCACCAGCAGAGGTGACAGGAGCAGGACGGTGTCAGTGCGACTGTACTGTGTGTTGTCAGCCTGGCGAGGTGTTAATGTGTTCTGGTGTTGATGGTGTGTGTTTGTGAGGCCTGTAATTGTTTGACTGGGAGGAGGAAGCTGCGATTCAGCTCTCTGCCAAGTGCCATTTAGGCTGAGGTGCTAATAGCAGGGATCTGACAGCGATACACGCACTTTAATTGTATGTTGTGTTAATGAGACGCAGGGGCGGAAAGCACATGGGGTTAGAGAGAGACAGACAGGCGGAGGGAAAAGAAAGGAGGAGACAGACGGGATCGGCCAATGACCTGTGTGATGCAGAGAAGCTGCTCTGACAGCTCATTGCCCAGTGCTGTCAACCTGCTGTGTTCTGCAGTATGGAAATGAACTGATGTATTCTAAAATGAGTGATTAGCCAACAGCACGCACTGAAATTATGCAACAAATTAACATATTCAGTGTCTTTGTACAGAGGTTTTCATTCATTCATTAATATTTTACCCTCATGTCGTCCTGTGGGTCAAAACTGACCTGTTTTAAAATGTGAAAATGTGGAAAAAATACATATTTTCACAGTGAAACTTCTGATGTCCACATTTTCAACATTGTTGGGAAATCTTTGAACATTTTTTGGTGGAATAAAAGAAATGTTAACAACAACAAAAATCAACCAAAATCCAGCGAAATTTGCTGGATTTTGGTAGATGTTTTTTGTAAATGTTCTTAAAGAAAATATTAGAAGTTTTACTGATATATATGGAATCACTTTAGATATTTTTAGGATTTTTTGGAAGATTTTTACTCAGAATTTTCTTTCCAAATTTGGGGGATTTTTTTTAAATAAAACTTTTAAGGGAAACTTTTAAGGAATTATTGGAATTTTCTTCCTGAAGGTTTTGCAAATTTTCAGGATTTTTTTTTCTGAATTGTTGGATTTTTTTGAGACAAGGAAATAATATTTTTGGTGCCAGTAATGAGGACAACAGGAAGGTTAACAAAGTGCATGCTTTAAATGACATAATAGGGCAGGATAAACACAAACTGCTGTTAGAATGAATGATGTTATGACCCCATTATCAGTATTTTCCACAAACTACTCATCCAACGCTTGAAAATACAGAAGTAAAGGAATCATTTGGAACTATAAAGTACTTCTGTTGTAACACAGAAGAACTTACTGTTGGGCCCTTTGTGCCACTATTTTATTCAAGCAACTACGTATCTCAAATGCTTTCTTAAATCAGCTTTTTCTTTTTGTGAAGGTGGCACGTTTCCATTTGACATTAATAAGAAATCAATAGGTATGATCAGCAACAGTTTAGTGTAAGGCAGGGCTGTCAAACTCATCAGAACAGCATAAACAAGACAAAATATTATAAAAATGAGACACAAAACGACAAAAACGAGACACAAAACGACAAAAGTGAGAAACAAAATGACAAAGAATGAAATAAACTACACAAAAATAAACAAAAGAGACAAAAAATTAAACAATAGTTAGAAAGTGACAAAAAATGGACAAACGACAAACATTGGACAAAATAATGACAAAAGCGAGTAACAAAACTACAAAGAAAATAGACTAACAGCACAAGCGAGACAAAAAACAAAACGACAACGATGCACGAAACTGAATAAAGCGATAGACAAAAATAGAAAAAAAACCACAAGTGAGACAAAAGGAAACACAAAATGACATAAACATGACACAAATGACAGAAGTCAGACAAAAAACAACAAAAACAAGACAAAATATTGCAAAAATGAGACAATGACAAAAGAACAATGAACGATCTAGTATTTTACTTCATGATCAAAACAGCTTGTCATGGTCTAGAAATGATTTTAAATTTAGAGTTTTACTAATTTACAACCTGCAGTTAATGTCTTCTCTGGAATTTTTACACTTTGAGGGCCGGATTGGACCCTCTGGAGGACCACTTTTGGCCCGCAGGCCTCATGTTGGACATCACTGATGTGAGGTCACCAAAACTGGCTGTAAATAGGAAAAAAATCTAAATTATTTTCGTCCAGTAGTCAGTTGCAAACATGGCTAAAGCGCTAGTACATGATTAGGAGATGAAACATCGTATTATAAGTTTAATAAACATTTTAACATGTTTAAATGTAATCCGTGCTCACAGATTGGCAAGTGTGCTAATTTCTCAGACTTACTTTAAAAACTATTTAACATCTCACCCTCTAACATGTTTTTTTTTCCCATTATATGATTATATGGACAGACTCTTTATTATCACATTAAATAACGATCACCCGCCCTACTCACTTAACTACTGTAACTAATGATAACCAAAAATCAGCTTTACTTTTATACTAGTAATCAATTTGTAATTGAGTGTCAAGGTTTTTCTTTTTAAATTTGCATCCATACGTCTCTTTTAATTGAGTGTATTTGGGGGTTTGGTTGCACATTTATGCAATGAATCTGTCACATTTTGTGCCATCAGAGATGTCAGTAAAAAAAGTGTGCGTTTGTGTGTGTGTGTTTGTGTGTGGCTGGACTGACCTCCTAATTACTGCAGCTGTGCTGGGAGGAGAGACACGAGGCCAGAGGTTAATAGCCGGGTTGTCGGACAAGAAGGCTGAGCAGGGAGGGGTGAGGAGGAGGGAGAGTAGAAGACAGCGAGGATGAAATAGGATGCAGAGGAGAAGAGTGGATGTGGGCGCAGATTTTGTGATAAGGAAGATGAACAAAGATGTAGGAGGGCGGGTGGAAGATGAGATATTAGGAGAGGAGAGAGGAAAGGACATACTGTCAATACAAGCTGATAAAACTGACAGCATTTCCTCCCTAAACACACGGTCAGAAGGTCTCTAGAAGTTGACCAGAGTTCTAAAAAGACCCGTGATCGTCCCGTTCTGCTGCTGAGAGCCTCTTTATCTAGGCCAGCGCAAACATTAACCGCCGGTGAATAAAAAAGTCACAATTAATTTGGTCAAGCCCCCCCCTCTCCTCCAAAATAACAGCAATCTTCCCTCCGCGTTCATCTGGTACAGTTTGTCTGTTGCCTGGAGCACTGAGAGCCGATTAGAGCGCCTGGAAAAGGGGGTTAAAAGACGGAGCCTCATCAGGAATATGGAACGGAGACGGAGACGCACCAAGTGGCACCCATAACCCAATTTAAACAGGAGCAGATGAAGAGCGAGGATCGGCTGCAAACCTCGTAAATCATCTGTGTTTACAGCTGCAGTACTCAAAACCAGCAGTCATCAGCACACATTCAGAGGTATTAATAATATTAGACGGGATTCCTGGATCTCTAACTGTCAGTTTTTAGCAGGCCTGGGAGGAAACTGACGTGTTCTGTCCCTTGCTCAAGGCTTTTCACTCCTAAAAGTTTGGCAGCTTTCCACTATGTTGCTTGGTTTTGAGATCTGAATAGGAAATCGATTGATAAATAATATTAATAACTTGACTTGAGGAGTAACAATAAATAAAAATACCTAAATCTAGCTGAGAATCTATGATGAACTCTGTCTTGCAGCGAGAGAAAAAGCATTTTTTAGTTGCATGAACATATAAATTCATAATTATTCTAAACTCTATTCAGTAAAAGAATGAATATTGAGTATGAAGTCTGGTAAAAACTGGAGACATTGAGCCTTATTATCAGCAATGCAAAAAATACAAGCGTATTAGTTGTTTATATAAATGTAATAGAAGTGTACTACTTACTAAAGTTTTGTTTCCATAAAAAAATCACATTACTCACTTAATGATTGTGCCTGATGATGCCGTTCTGCTTATCTGCATTGCATTTTTTATTAAAGTTACAAAACATGTTAAAACAACAATAAATGTCAGTAAGATAAAGAGTAAAAAAAGACACTGCTAGATATAATTATAATTGGAAACTAAAGAATATTTCCAGTACACTGACAACAAAATTGGTCAGAACTAATTAAATCAACGTTTCAAGTAATTTAAAACTCTGTTGTACTGGTCTATGCTCCTTAGGCGGGGTGCTCCAACATACTTTATCTTTTCAAACAACAAAAATAACAATTAAGTTTTGCCCTGGGACTACAGCTCATAAAAAGATAGTGGTAAACGCACCGGAGACCGTACGGGGATGGAGGCCCTCGCTGCTGCAGAGTCTGATGGTAAACATCCTGGAAACACTGATGCCGGGCTTGTGTTTGTAATTAATTACCCTGATTGATTCCGACTGCAGCTTTCTTTTGAGTGGCATTTCATCATGATGTTCTTTAGTTAATACCTCCACTCCTCACTAATAAGGCAACAATTAAAACAGTCATTTGCATCTAACATTATATCCTCTATTAGCTGACGAGGAGGGAGGAAAAAATGTAGCTGAAGGGGGCAGAGGTTGCTGGGAAACAAACAGAAAAGTACGACAAGTGTGGCTGCATAGGAAGCTAGGGCAGGAGAGTCAAACTCATCTTAGTCCAGGTTCCACATTCAGCCCAGTTTGATCTCCAGTGGACCAGACCAGTAAAACCACAGCAGAATAACCGATAAATAACCACAACTCCTAATGGTTCCTTTGTTCTAGAGCAAAAAAGTACATTCTGAAAATGTTCACATTGAAGGAATTATATTTCTACAAAACATTATGAACAACCTGAAATTTCTCAAGAAAAATGAAATCAATTTCAACAACATTCAGCCTCAGTTTATCATTTCCACATTACAACTTCCAGATCGCAGAGTGTCTGCAAAGGAACACAACATTTAGTCACAGCTATCTGGAACTGATGATATAGTATTTTACTTTAAAAAACAGCAAAAACAGGACAAAATATTACAAAAATTAGACACAAAATGACAGAAAACAAAGAAGAGACAAAAAAGTTGGCAAAAAAGTTACAAAGCAACAAAAAAGGCAAAAAACAAAAAAAAGACAAAAATGACACAAAAAATGACAACAGCGAGAAGTAAATCTGTAAAAAAAAAAATGACAACACAAGCGAGACAAAAAGGAATGAATTACAAAAATCAGACAAAAAACAAGACAAAATATGACAAAAATCAGAAAATGAGACAATGACAAAAGAACAATGAACAATGTGGTATTTTACTTTATGATCCAAACAACTTGTCATGGTCTAGAAATGATTTTAAATTTATAGTTTTACTAATTTACAATCTGCAGTTAATGTCTTCTCTGGAATTTTTACACTGTGAGGACCTGATTGGACCCTCTGGAGGACCACTTTTGGCCCACGGACCTCATGTTGGACACCCCTGGCGTACAGGAACAGACTTCTGTGTGATTTATGGGAAATGTGACTGCCAGTTCCATGACCCTGCGACGGTGCTCCATGTCCGACCCCTGGTACACAGGAACGCTCTCTCCCAGCCATCACTCGTTGGAATATGAGTTGCCACGCCAACGACGGCGGTGGAGGTGGAGGTGGGGGGGTCCACGGGCTGTCCTTGGGGCTGATTGGCTGAGAGTTGTCAAACGAGCACGGCGGTGGCGAGCACGGGGCCTCTCTCCCCCCCTAAAATCAATTTCAATCAACGTGGAGACGCAATATTATCAAATGTCAAGTCCACCCTCGGCCCCGCGCCACGGAAAAAAATTATTCCTGACAGCCACTTGGCGACTTAATTAAGTGCAAAAAAAAGAGAGACGGGGGGGCGGTGGTGAAAAAGACTGAAGGAGGAGGAGGAGGGTAAGGAAGGGTGAGGGAAGGGGGGGAGGATTAAGAGTCAAAATACCTCAATTGGTCAGTTGGTCTTTTTGTTCGGTTGACTGATCGTATTGACAAGGTCTCAGATTGATAGTCTCACTGGGGAGCAGTCATGGAGAGAAAGGTTGAGGGTTGGAGGTACACAGGATGAGAAAAAAGGGAAAGTGGGACGATAGGCGAAGTTAGGAGACAAAAATGAAAGAAAGACAAGAAAATGTGGAGATGGATGTGCTGAGAGAGGGCCAGATGGAGGGATACAGCAAGAGGAATGGAAGAGTAAGTGGTAGTTTATTGACGAGGATCTCCCTTCCCATCCTCTCTCCAGCTCTCTTGATATTGAAATGATTCCTTGGGAAATAAATCACATTTCGATTGGCTGGTAATTGCCGAGGATCGATGAACACGTTCTGCTCGGTTCTCTCAGGGATCTTCCTCCTTTGTCCACAACACACACACACATACGTGCACACACAAACACGCACACACGTATGCAGGTTGTCAGCGGGGACCGTGAACCTCCAGGGAAAACTGGTACCTGATTGAGCGAATCAGTAAACATGAGCTGCTGATTGTTCCTATGCAGATTAATACGAGGAGGTCAATGGGAAAATGAAGGAAAGGAAACAGATGTAGTAAAACAGCGACACAAGATGTATAGTCTGATAACACGAAGCAAAAGATCAGCCAAAACATAACTACTACAATATTTATCGTAGCATAACCACCGTGTTATTTCCCACGTGATCGTCTCACCTTTTAAAATGCTGCAAAAAATGTTTGGTCGATTCATGAATGAGTAATTCTGATCAATTCTGCAATCAGTCAGCGGTTAGAGGTCCGTCTCCCTCATGTTAAAGTATGATTTATAAATGGCTAGAGGTCATTATGACGCTACGGGCGCTTTATCAGCCTAAATGAGAATGGCCTTTCTACTCATGTTCTCTGTATGACAGCGACAAGCAGGTTGTCGATACATGAAACGACCCCGCTGGAGGGCTGGAAAACACGCATGTACAAAGAGCCGCACACAAATGTACACAAGAGCTACTCCCGCATGCCCGTTTGAACACGTCTGACATAAACTCCTGAGAGCACGCATGCTAACACACACGAAAGCACTGAGAGGCGTAGCATGCAATCAAAACGTAACATACAAACTGCTATGTTCCTATGCACATTCCCCCGACACACACATGTCCACATACTGCAGGACATACTCACACCCAGCGATGCATCAGTCGATACACACATTGATCACCTTCTGATTTACAGAAGCAGCAAGCATTGCAAACAGCAGCATAGATTTTTCTGTTTCTATAAAATACATGCACAATTTATTCACCTTTTAGGGGGAAATCGATGCAGTTCTACGGCTGTGGAGCAAATTTATCTGGCATACAGTATAAAAACAGACAGGGTTGTTATTCAAGCATACTTTAAACCCAGAGAAAAGCTGCTGCTGAAAGGTGAAGGATAGAAAGATTTACTTATGCGGCTGCATTTAGTGGATGTAAATGTGTAAAAAATACAAACAGAAGGTTGAAGGTTTACCAAGACTAAAAAGATCTTTTTATTTTTTAACTTATTTAAAAGCAGATCTATTGTTATCACTAGTGTCTGTGTTGCTCATGTCAAAGGAACAAGTGGATGAAGTTATGCAGCGTGTTCCCATTGGTTCCACATGGGTTGGAACATGTAGAATCACAGGTTCCAGGTTTGCAGTGCAGCACTAGATGTCAGTTTTCATTTATGTGGGCAGATTTGTGTTGGTACCAATGAGCAGAAGCACTAATCTGAAACTCGGATGAAAGAATCTGCTCCTTGAGGCCTGGGTGTTGGATGGGACTGAGGTCTGCTCAGTCAAGCTCTTCCACACCAAACTGGAAAAATAGTCTTGAAAGAACTTGGTTTTTGCAGAGGTGTGTTGCCAAGCCCCATACTTTAACAGAACCACACCAACATCTAGCATCATTGCTGTAGTATTATGATGACGAGACCATACATTGATTCATACATGCATGAAAAGTCATTGGTATTCATGACTTTATGAAGAACTGATCGTGCATCGTGATACACATTATGGCTTTGTTTATATTCTTACTGGAGTTCCGACTTACAGCGAAAATCGACTTACGTTGATCCATAGGAACGGAACTCCGACGTAAGTCGAGGACCTCCTGTATATATAAAGATGTTTGTTTAAGGACATTCTCCGCTATAACACTAAGTTTGGATGTTTGTAACTGGCGCTTGTGCGTGCGCACACACACACACACACACACACACACACACACACACACACACACACACACACAGACCTACACACCTAAGGGTGCTTTGTGTAAATAAGCGTACCTGCACCCCTGCAGGGAGGTCAGAACACCCATCCATCTAGCCCTGCCTTGGGTCATCATAGACACACACACACACACACACACACACACTGTTCCCCTCATTCACACACCCACAAAGTCTTTCTCCTCTTTCTGTTTCACCCTCAGAAACCCAAAAACACACACAGTCACTCACACACACACACAGTCACACACACTCCTTCCAGCCTGCAGCCATCATTTAGTGGTTTGTGTTCAGAAAGTGTTTTGGATGTGTAACACTAGAGATGACACGGAAAGACACAGGAAGACAGAACACTGTCCAGAGGTCACTGTGTGTGTGCTTGTGTTTGTGTGTGTGTCTGCCTGTGTGCGTGTGTGCGTCACTCTAATGTATTCCACCTCCAGAGAAGGCAAACACCTGCGGAGTGCTGCTCACCTCTGCAGGTCTTTGTATTGTCATACACACTGACTAATGCTGGTTCCGTTTTTTGTAGAGAAAGGAGCTTTTTGTTGGTTTATGTTGTGATATGATGAGAGGGGAATTGAAATATTTTTTTGTCGTGTTGTGTAACCCCCACCCTCCTGCCTCTGCTCTCTCTCCAGAGATGTTCCAGTACTTCAGTGTGCACTTCCTGTGAGCAGACCTCTCGTCACCCTCCCTGATGACTCCTAATGCTTGGGGAGGGACTGAAGGTCTGAAGGATGCAGAGATGGGAGGAAAACTGCAGAGAGGCAAGAGGGAGAGGACAAAGGTAGGAAACATGGACACATGTTAACAACAGCTAGACACGTCCATTCACTAGAGAAATACCTGAAAAGTCACAGAACATCTGTAAAATATTTGACCTGCTAGTGGGCTGAATACTGTTCACACTCACATTTTATTTTAAAATTAGCAAGTTTCTTGGAAGACCAAATATGTTAGATTTTTAGGGGATTGTGTATAAAGTCAGTGTGGAATATCCACAGGGGGTGTTTTTACTTGTGTCTGGTTAGGGCGCTGCAAATTGCATGAAGTTTAGGAGGGAATTTCATGATGAAAGTGCTCAAGATTCAAGAGTCAGTGAAGGCTGCGCAGTAAGATATGAAAATAATATATATTTAAAAAAACAAAAAGTCATCCATCATGAGGAATAAAGCGATACTAGCTTATTGTCTCACCCTTAGACATGAAGTCAAAGTAAAAGGAGATCTAACCAGGTAAATGAAAGCACCTGGATGGACCATGAAGGCTCAGTGAAGCTGAAATTAGTTTCAGTTTTTAAGCTTTGTAGATCTTAAGATTCTTATTCTACACACAATAGCATCAGGAAGGAATCTCACTGGTTGCACATTTACAGATTAATCAAACTTTAATGGGTAAATGTAATCGAAAGAATCAGCAAAAGCGGAGAAAAGAGAGGGGTTTTAATCCAATAATACAGAATTAGAGCTTAGAAATGTATTTTTACTCCTATTTTACTTTAAAAGATGAAAATAAGAAACATGGAGCAGCTTTATGAGAACAAATTGGCTTCAAATGCAACCTTTTTTCAATGCTCTAAAAATGATATTAAGAATTTCTTTTAGTGAAACATATATGAATATTTAATTTGATACCATACCTATATCTGATGCTGTGTGCTCTAATTACTACTTGTAATTTTAGCTATATGCAAACATTTCTTCTTAGTTAGGTACATGTATGTAGATATTTTAAAAATGTTACAGTAAAATGAAATTGCCCAAAAAATCAAGCATGGTTCCTCCTTTCAATAACTTATTTAAAGGGGTAAAAAAAAACATTTGCAGCTGCATAAACACATGAATGTGGGACGGACATGTGGACGTACACGGTGCAGACAGACTATACATAGAACCCACATGCATCATGCCTTTACATGCACAAACGTTAATGCATAAAGACACGCTTAAACATAAATCAGTGCATTTTAACCACAACATAAAATAAGTATGTTGTGGTTACGAGGCATTAGCAGCAGTATTTACCATCCTGACCATCACTTAACAGAGCTCACTGTGCATCCGTGTGTTTACGCTGCGTGTTGTGTGTGTGTGTGTGTGTGTGTCTGTGTCTGCGTGTTGTGTGTGTGTGTGTGTGTGTGTGTGAGTGTGTGTGTGTCTGTGTCTGTGTGTGTGTGTGTGTCTGTGTGTCTCTGTGTGTGTGTGTGAAAGCTTTTAGCGGGACAGAGACCGAGCAATCCCTCTTCTCTAACTGTCAGAGAGACCTCATCTTGTCTCTGATTGTTGTTCTGTGGTTCTGGCCAACACAACACAACACACACACACAAACACACACGTCTTGAGAGTGCACGTCCCTCCTGGTTTGGCCTCGCTCCACACCCGCCCTCACACTCCTTTTACGTTCTTAAATATTGATAAGTAGCTTTGCAACATTAATATCTTAGATGGCTTACAAGAACACTTAAATAAAATCTCACTCACCCTCCCTCCCTCCCTCCCTCCCTCCCTCCCGCCTCTCCTCCAGCCTCTCACTTGTTTTTCATTTGTGTAATGCATTTGTCTGTTTAGGAGGAGGGGGGCTGAGTGAAGAGGATTAAAGGGAGTCTGTGTGTGGTGTGTATGTGTGTGTGGTGTGTGTGTGTTTGTATAATGAAAGTGAGTGCTTTTTTTTTTGCATCTCACAATTTTTTCTTTATAAAATTGCTGTATAATTGCAATTATATGTTTCATTAGATAATTACAGCTTAGCATGGCTGATTTATTTCCATTTAATTCAGTGAAACTAATCTCTGTTTGACAGACTCCAAACTTCTTACAATGGATGACAGTTTTAACGTTATTTGTGTGTGTGTGTGTGTGTGTGTGTGTGTGTGCAAGCTGTCATTGTATAACCATAAGAGAATATAATGTACTTCAGTTAAAATCTCCACACTCCTAGCATCACTGCCTACTTTTACTAGATTCTGAGATGACTACTGCCAGTCTGCACACATTACAGGGTTCTAATGCAGGGGAGTCAAACTGATTCTAGTCCAGGTTCCACATTCAGCCCAGTCTGATCTCCAGTGGACCGGACTAGTAAAACCACAGCAGAATAACTTATAAATAACCACAAATCCAAATTTTCTTTTGTTCTAGTGCAAAAAAGTACATTCTGGAATTGTTCACATTAAAGGAATTATCTTTTTACGAAACATTATGAACAAACCGAAATTTCTTTAAGAAAATAAAATCAATTTCAACAACAGACAAAAAAACCTCACAAAAAACAATAAAAACAAGACAAAACATAAACATGAGGAATGAAATGATAAAAACGAGAAACAAATTGACAAAAAATTAGACAAACGACACGAAACAAAACCAAAAAAGAGACAAAAAAATTGACAAAAATGTTACAAAGCGACAAAATAGAGGACAAATGACAAAAATGGAGACAAACGGCATAAGTCATACAAAAAAAGACAAAAAGCAACAAAAACAAGACAAAATATTCCAAAATTGAGACATAAAACAAAAAAAATGACACACAAACTGACAAAAGCATTTTACTTTCTGATCCAAACAACTTGTCATGGTCTAGAAATGATTTTAAATTTATAGTTTTACTAATTTACAATCTGCAGTTAATGTCTTCTCTGTAATTTTTACACTTTGAGGACCGGATTGGACCCTCTGGAGGACCGCTTTTGGCCCACGGGCCGCATGTTGGACACCCCTGATCGAGTGTTTTGTTAATTCTCTCAGGATTCGCTCACATTTGCACACTGGTTAAAGTATCAGCTTCTCTAAAAGTTGTCTCACACACACTTTGTCTCGTTTTAAGTGGTGCAAGGGAGAAACTAGGCACAGAAATGAGGATATAAAGACGACCCGCTGGGACGAAACCTCAACATAATCTCCTTTAACTGGTGGAGGGAATCTTATTTCACTCACAAAGGATGACGGTCACTTGTTCACACTCACACACAGTACGGCTGATTGAGTGTGTGTGTGTGTGTGTGTTTTTCCAGTGTGTGACTTGGCAAGCTTGAACCCCGCTGAGGTCCTGAGAGGCTGATAGAGAGTTTTAAAGGGATTAGAAGAGGATTAGGGAGCAACAGGGAGGGATTAGCCCCCCGACTCTTCTAGCTGCTCACATAGCGGTTAGCAGACACACGGCGTCTGCGACACACATGTGAACACGAATCTCCTCAACAAGTGTCGCACAATCCAAAAAGTGTTTTCTGCAGGGAGGGAGCCATGATGTGTGGCTGAGTGTCGGCGTTACGGAGCGATGACATTTTTGGAGTTTAATGCGACTCACTGCCCCAATCACATTAGGAAACAATACACAAGAGGCTTCTACTTGAAAATCATGTTGTTTTAAAAATGTTATTTGACTTTGCAATACTGTCGTCTGCGCTGCAGAACTATTGTTATTTTTTTATTATTTAACCAGGAGAAATCCCGTTGAGGTTAACCCTCGTGTCGTCCTGCGGATCAGGAAAACCAAACTTTTTTGGTGCCCGTAAATGAGGACAACAGGAGAGTTAAGAATCTTTTTTTGAAGGGAGTTCTGGCCAAGATAGGCAGCAGCAAACACAAAACACAGGTTTAAAATTACAGAGTTAAAACATAATTAAAACACAAAAGAAAAAATTATGTACATGAATTTACAAGCAAGTTATGAAAAACAAGTGCATGTTTTGGAAACGGCCTCAAGAACTCACAGTTTAGATTTAAAAGCACTCAATGAGATGAACCTGGTGAGTCTCTGGTCTTTCTGCAGCATATTCCAGGCAGAAGGTGACCAATAAACAAAAGCCTTTTTACCCAATTCAGTACGAACACATGGAACAGAAAGCAACAGATGATCTTGTGAACGGAGCAAGTGAAGATCAGAACTTTTCTGTGCAGTTAAGGAACAAATGTAGATGGCAGTAGTCCATTGATGGATCCTTGTGGTGGCTAAAGCTGCCGTCCAGCCAGGAGTAGAACTCTCAGTGGTAGTTGACACTTTACAGTTCGTAATAAACCTCAGAGAAGCGTCAACCATTCGAAGACACTGAGCAGAAGCATTAAATTACGCAGCTCAACAAAGACAATCACAACAAACTTTTTTCTCCATCAGCTCCACCACTTTATCCTTTAACTGCTCAGTTTCAAAGTCAAGTCTTTCTTTAACAGATGCGTCTAAATACCAAAACGAGGAACATTTTGGCCGTTATGTTGGTACACTCACGTGCACACTCAGACAAAAGGCCCTCCTGACCGCGTATTTACCAGAGCGCAGCCTCTTCCTTCAACAAGACAAATATTTGCTCCACAGCGTTCGCCACTTCTGTGTGTGTGTAGTGTGTGTGTTTGCGTAGTGATGTGCGTGTGTGTAGTGTGTGTGTTTGCATTGTGGTGTGCGTGTGTGTGTGTCACAGAGCGGTTTTTCCGGGGGAAGCCAAATGGAGAAGAGTGATAGGCTGACGTACGGCGAGGTTCATCAAAGTCACGGCGTGCGACGGCGCTCATTTTTCATTGGCTGAGGGGTCCCGCGCACCTGCAACCTGCAGCAGCGAGCCCACCTGGGTGAGAGAGGGCGAGAGAGGGAGGAATGAGTGGGAGGCGGGGGAGGAAGACGACAAACAAGAAACAAACAGGAGGAAGAGTCGCTGGGAGAAACAAAGAGCACGAGGGAGGGAGACGGCGGGAGACACTGGTGGTTGGGACAGTTTGAACGACAGCGTTCTCCCTTTTACATTTCACACCCGGACGCTCCTCGCACCGCCGGGGGGAGGAGGCAGGGAGGAGGCAGGGGGGAGGCAGGGGGGAGGTGTGGAGGTGTGGGTTGTTTTGCTCAAGGGAGAAAGATGGGGAGATACATTCTGAAGATGTTATTATTATACGTTTACCTTGTTTTGGACTCACAGGGGACTAAAGAAAGACACACACAGACCACACGTCCACGTACGTGCACCAGCACACACACACACACACACACACACACACACACACACACCTGATGGACCTGCAGTCGCACTCCGCTTCAAGTTCACTTTTGTAAATCAGCTGGGTCCAGATCAGAGGGAGACTCTTGCACTAAATAAGACTTTAGACTGTCTAGATCTGGAATGAAGATCAGAAAACCTTGGTGCAGTTCTGTTAGCACATGAATAAAAGTGGGAGTTTTCATGGAAAACATGGGATTGTCTGGAAGACCCTAAACTTTTGAACAGTAGTGTTGTTATATCTTTGCTGTTTTTACTATTTTTTTGTTATATTTTTGCTATATTTTTACTGTATTTTTCCCATATTTTCAGTATTTTTACTGTATTTTACTGTATTTTTTTTCACTACCATTCGAAAGTTTGTAGTCACTTAGAAATTCTGAGGCAAAACTACCTCATTAAAAGGATTCAGATTTTCCATACACAACAAGACACTGCTTTGATCCTCATTTCTCAAATTACATTTACAACTTCAAATGATGGAGTGATATTTTCCAGTTGTTAGAGTGAGAATATGTTTGTCACTGTACTTCCAAAGTAAGCTCCTCTTATCTTTCAGTTGCTCCTATTGTTGCCCAAATGGTTCCATCCCATTACATCTCAAGCTTCTTTTGGAATTGGGAGTTTTTGTTATTGTAAGCACCCATTTATGAGCTCAAATCTGGGAATCTTGTGACATTGCTTCAAAGACACAAGAGTGGTCAAGCAGTCCCACAGGTTTTAAACAAATCCCCAGGTTAGCAGAGCTTATTTTTAAGAGAAAACAGAGGCTACAGTAAAGCTGTTGCCTAAACTGTGTGAGGAAAACATCATAAATGTGTGTAAGACAGCAAGATTATTCCCCACGGATTCCAGTGAAAGCTGCCCACCACGACCCCACATTCACATGGAACTATTGTCTGGCTCTTAGAAATGTTTCCCTTTTGATTGGACTCCTGACTGCATCAGATTCTGATCATTCAAGGAGTCATTTGAGGCGTCTAGAAAAAGTCGTCTGACTGTCCAGGGCTGTTTGTAGAGCGCTGGGAAACATCACAGCTTCTTGATCGGGAGTTTTCTTGTGTTGAGGAGTTACTATTACTGACATTTTGGTGCGCTGCAGTGCAACTCCTCCTTTAGATAAGCTGAATAAACCTGTCTGGTTATTGGCAGCTACCTTGGAGGGTACAGTGTTGATAAAGGCCAAACTACAAGAAGACCTCAGTTGGAATAAAGTGCAGTTCTTTACCATCACTTTACTGCCACTCTCTGAATAACTACAAATATTTCCTACAGTATTAATGTACTATTACTGTTTAGAGTACACAACAACATTACTTCAGAAATAAGTACATCCCATAGTCTGATGACACATGCATCATGCTACCAGCACAGTAATTTAAGGGTGGGATGTTTCTTCAGCATCCTTTTTTCACAGCAAATTAAAAACCAATTTGGTGGCATCATTGTCTTATTTTAAAAAATACAATTTACTGAGTTTTGAAAGCTTCATCGATCTTTGCTTCATCAAATTAATCTTTAAATGCTTCAATAAACCAGCGCCACTCTGTAGATTCATTCAGAGACGGCATGCAGCAGTATCTGACAGCAGAATTACATCTGGACAGACAAAGGCTGTCACATCTGGAACGCATTACAACAAGGAAATTAATATGTTGGCGGGTTTAAAAACTTTTACAGAAAAATCCAAGTATTGGCTGAAAGAAAAACAAGAATGTCCCCACCTCTGACATCTATAAGGTCCGACTGACTGAGGATTGTGTCGTTATACGTGTGTAATGTAGTTTATAATGTTGTCTGTGCTGTTTTTATCGCTGCTGTTGGTCCTCTTTGTCTACATTCACTGAAAATCCCAACCAGGGACAGGAGTTGAAAATTATCTTAATGCTATACACTCTATAGGCAAGACATCCGATGTTTCCTATGTTAATGGCCTGGACCCTGATCAAATAAATAAAACACTGACATTAATTCATTTTCTGAGTGTGTGTGTGTGTGTGTGTGTGTGTGGTGATGGCGGGGTGTCACCTGCAGCCCATCGGGGTCATCATAACCGTGTGATGTCCATCGCACCTGTCAACACACGTTTGATTGTACACACACTTTGCCGTTGCCCGCGGCGATAGAAACCCTGCGTCCGTCCGCTGTACTACACGCTATACTGGAGCCATCACTCAGCCACTGTCACGCAGAAACACACACACACACACACACACACGCAGGTACAGACTGGTACGAATAGACTCAGTGTGACACAAACACATACTCAACACACACACGGTCCAGCACACACACGGATCGCTTACACACTCCCTCCCGCTGCTTAGGTTCAAGCATACACACTCTCACTCACTCACAACAGACAGCTTACACTGGAAATGAAGCTAATCTATCATCACCTGGAACAGACACACACACACACACACACACTCGGCAGGCGTCGTCACCTTCACAGCTCACCTGCTATCATTGTGGCATCCATGCCTGCTGGACACTGGAGCTGCTGTGATAAATTCATAAACGCACACACAGCCATGCAGGTGAATTCATGTCCAAGCAATACATAAAACATGGAGTTTGTGTGAAGTTTACTACACACACACGTGGTGGAACTCAAAGAAACTACAGGACTTTCAGACAAAATACACAAACTGTGGTTCAACTTTTATGTTCTTGACATAGACCTACATATTTAAACGGGTTTTCTGATTGAAATCTCACTATATTTTTCAGAAAAGTTGAACTTTATTGATCCCTTGCCAGGTAAATTCACAGTTACTGTGTGCTGTGAAGCCTGTTGTATACAAATCAAATCAAAAAATACCATCTTGGAGGAAAAACCCATGATGAAACACTTTTTACCATAGTACCATCATACTAGGGATGTCCGATATTAGCTTTTTTTCCAATAACCGATATGCTGATATTGTCCAACACTTTCTGATTCCAATATCAACTAATACCGATATATGTATATACATATCTCCACATCATGTCTGATTTTATTGTGATGCCCCATTGGATGCATTCTGAAATACAACAAGGCTTTCAGATGGAAACATTGTCTGAGCAAAATAAGAATTTTATTGATTTTCATGATAGGTAAAAAAAAAAAAAGAACGATAGCGATATTGACTGATATTACATTTTTATGCCAATATCAGGCTGTTATTATCGGACATCCCTACATAATGGTAATACTACTACATAATGATAATATTATTAGTAGTAATACATAATAATAAAGTGGTGGAGGGACTATTGATCCTTTTAGATGGAGATTTTACTAAAGCAAAAATTTTAAAAAATGCATTTACCATTAAGTCCTACATTCAAACTTTCACTTGAAGGATACGCTGAGGTTTGTTTTTAAACGGTACAATACACCACACACACATCCTTTATAGGGTCATTGGACACTGTAAGGTTCTGAAATGTAGTGAAATAGAAGTATAAATCAATCTCATGTGAATATGCTAAAGCAGAAGGTACTTTACTGTATGGAGTTCATTTCACTACCAAAGCACAGGTGTAATGAAGAACATGAACGGCAGCGTGGAAGCATTTCTTTGTTGTCCTGCAGGCCTACAGGCATTTGGACAGCTCAATGGAACAGATCTATTGTTAATGTTATTAGTTTCACCTGTGCTCCTCTCTCTATGATAAGTCAAAAGATATCTTCTTTAGGAAACAGCCTATTATTCATTCAAATGAAAACGCTTTCACAGCTACAACCACAGCTATGACTGATGCAAAACCCACACCAAAATCATCCCCCCAAAACAACAAGAACACAGAATTCCTCAGAGAATCACTGGTGTGCATGTATGACAAATGCTGGCCGGCAGCGCAGCAGTGTGGTCCAGCAGCCGCTGAAGGCTACGGCGGTGTCGTTTCATGGCTCTCTTGTTACTGGGCTGTAAATTCAGCGGATGGCTCCTGTCTCTGCGTATCGATCCGCTCCGTCACCTTGAACCTCGGTATTGACACATGGGGCGACGCTGAGCGGGGAAAAGCGGCAATTTACCGGCCCTCAATTATGACATTCATAGATGATGTCACAACAGGGGCACAGGGCTTACACACACACACACAAACACACACACAAACACACACACACTCGCAGTTCGTCGAGGGATTGAATCCATTTGTTTGAGCTTTGTGCACCAAAACACACACTCAAACACACACGGAGCAAAAGCTTTCCGTCCTAAACGGCATTTAATGGCACCCTGTGTGCTTGTGTGGGATTTTTGTGTGTGTCTCCTCACACACACACACACACACACACAGCCAGTGTGTCCGGGTGTGTGTGCATCACCTCTGACAGCCGTTCTAATGTCTGCTGTCCTTTCATTCCCCAGACAGATGGTTCACTGGACCATGTCATTAGCAGAATACAGTCAGCCGTTATAATGTCATATTCAATACTACATATTAGTAAGATAGCATGAGGCCAAACATCTCCCCGCTGGAACCTCGGCACGTGTCGTCCACTAACATCCAGCTTGGCACTTAAAGTCGTGTAATTACTGTGCAATAGTTGCTCCAGACATGTTGAAGCCCTCCATCTTGTACTGTTTGCATGCAGCTGATGATGATGCCGTATTGAACTGCAGCCCGGAGCTCAATCAGTCAGATTTGTGACGGGGAAAATCTCTGTCGGGAAACTTGAAGAAGGAATTGTGTCCATTTTCCTCAGCAGTAACCATGAACTGTAGGTGTCCTTGAGCAATGAGTGCATTACTGCTCTGGTGGAACTGAAGGTGCCGGAGTTTATAAGTTTCTCCCTGTAGAAGCAGATTGTAAATACACAATGTTGGAGTTTAGGCCCCTCAGAGTGAATTTAGTACTTCTAGACATTATAAAGATACGCTGAGTGTCTTCAATATAGGGGTTGTGTTTGTAAAAGTAGATTTTTTTCTCAGCAAATGGGAAAAGAAAATACAAAAACAATACTTACAGATAATGTCGTAGTAGTATAAATGGCAATAAGGGATAATTTTAGCAACGAATGTAAATAATCAGTTTGTTTACTGAGAGAACACAGACATCCTGTAAACTAAATTAACAATCTATGAACAATAGCAGTCATTTTTAAAGCAAAAATTTAAAAAAAGAACTCCTATCTTGTTTGATCTCTCACACGGTGTTTGATTCATTGGTTCATAGCAGGTTTGGGGTATTTAGAGTTGAAAGCACAAAAATAAAGTTGTTTTGTGTGTTTTTTTTGTTTCGCTTATGTTGTTTGTCCATTTTTTTTGTTGCTTAGCAACTTTTTTGTCTGTTTTTTTCTCTTTTTTGCTTTGTTTCATGTCGTGTCTCATATTTTGTCTTTTTTTTCTCATTTTTTTCATTTTGTGTCTCGTTATTGTAACATTTTGTCTTGCTTTTGGTGGGGTATTTTTTGTCTTTTTTTGTCTGACTGTTGTTTAGATCATAAAGTAAAATACTATATTGTTCAGTTCCAGATAGCTGTGATTATAAACAGGAGTTGTGGTTATTTCTAGGTTATTCTGCTGTGATTTTATTGGTCCGCTCCACTGGAGATGAAACTGGGCTGAATGTGGAACCTGGTCTAAGATGAGTTTGACATCTCTGGGTTATATACTGTACTTTAAGGTTACAGTTAACACAAGAGTTTGGAGCGTCTCTCTCAAGCTCACAACAACTTAGGTCATATTTTTATAGTACAAAGCTGCACACAGATGCCTTCGAGGGAAAAATGTACCCTGTAAAAAATCATTTTCAGACTTAGCTGACTAAATCTAACTGCATGACCGGCTTTGGAAAATGTATTTAGAGTAATAAATTTAATTAGTTTCATCATAATTATATCATATTTATAGCAGATTCAGTCTCTGGACTCTTTCCTCGCGTGCCTCTTTCCAGTTCAACCTCATCCTGCGTCTCTCATCTACTCTCCCTGTTTGGCCATCAGTAATAAAACTGATTAATGGACAGTGACCAGAGCTCCTCCAGGTGAACCCTGACCTCCCACAGTGTGTCTGTGTGCGACTGTGGCCCATCTGTGTGGCCCGTTAAGAGCCCCTCTCTGTCTTTGCCCTCTGATTCTGACCCACATCCTCAGCGGTCAACACTGAGAGCATCAGGCCCTGGGGAGTGTGTCTCTGCTTCTGTGTACGTATTTATGAGTGTCGCTACATGCAGGGGTGAGTCGAAGGAGGGCAAACACACACAGTTCTTCATGAGCTCATCAATGGATTGTGAATACAGTATTAACGATGGCTGGGCGGCCCCTGGCCACTACTTACTGAATCAGATATGTGACATCTGATATGGCTTCAATTTGAAATCCATTTGTAATGTAATATAGCAGCGTACTCCACGTGAAGGTCAGGACCCAAAGCTGGATCATTGAAAGAACCATTTACTCTTTTTGGAAATATGACAGACCATAAATGAGCGATGTGCTTTCAGCTCTAAAGACCCTAAACCTGCTTTGAAGTGGAGCCCTGTGTGGGAGAGATTTAGTGTTATTTTCACTTTAAAAACAACCACAAGGGTGAATACATTATTGTTGTTGACACTGTTATAGGATGTCAGTAAACTAATTGATTAATTGGTTGGAAAATTCAACTCTACACTTCTGAGCAGATCACAGAACATGCTGTGCTAGCGTTGTACCATTTTACCATTTACAGTAAATATTGGTTTAGACCAAATTCATCTGAGTTCAGGTTCTACATTCAGCCCAGTTTAATCTCCAGTGGACCGGACCAGTAAAACCACAGCATAATAACCTAGAAATAACCACAACTCCTGTTTATAATCACAGCTATCTGGAACTGAACAATATAGTATTTTACTTTATGATCAAAACGACAGTCAGACAAAAAAAGACAAAAATACTCCACCAAAAGCAAGACAAAATATTACAAAAATGAAACACAAAATTACAAAAACAAGAAAAAAAAAGACAAAATATGAGACAACGGCACGAAACAAAACAAAGAAGAGCCAAAAAATTTACTAAAAAGTTACATGACAAAAAAAAATGGACCAACAAGATAAGTGAGACAAAAAAACCCACAAAATGACAAAAAACAATGCACAAAACAACGAATAAAGCAAAACACAAATGAAAAAATAAATAAAACACAATGACAGAAGCAAGAAAAAATGACCAAAAATGAGACAAACAACACAAAACAAAATAAAAAAAGATATAACTGAACCTGGCATCTGCAACATTGTGTGTTATCCTTAATAAGCAACTGTGTAATAAAATATAGAGAGAAGAAGTTTAAATCATGGTGTATTATATATTTTTGGCCTTCAGATTGTCCTGGATGTATTTATACTCGTCTGAATGAGTTCATGCATCACATCTACTTCAGAATAAGGTCTCTAAATGTGTGTCTCCCCTTATTTCCCAGTGTTTTCCCCATGGGATCACGGCAGACATTTTGTCCTGTCACTCCCCTGTGCTTTTTTTTTTTTTCTCCCCCTCTTTGCCTGTCCAATAATGACAGTTTAATTTGCCAGCCAATTACACCTGAGCGGTATTTAAATGAGCCAATCAGGACTCCTGACAGGATGACTAGTTGCTCCAGTTAGCAGTCGGAAGCAGAGGTCGATTAACTCTCCGCCCGGCTCAGTGATGCTGTTTGCTCTGTTTGGGAGCTTTATCAACCCCATTCTTCTAGATAACTAGAGGTGACGACAGAAAAGTGTCAGGTAGTTGTGCACTTCCGTTATTATTTAGTGTCAATTTACAGAAATTTTGAGAAAGTTGGAGTAAAATTGGAAAACGACACAACACGCTGGAACAAAGGGAAGAGAGATTGGCAGCAGCTGATCCTAATCCTCTCTTGGCCTGTGTTTAAATAATGTCTAAGCATCTTATCCTGCTCATTTATGTGATGGAGGACTTAAACGCTGCTTCTCAAGGCCTCGGATGTGTTTGTGTGAGTAAATGAGCTCTTTTGCTGGCGGTACATTTGCACAAAGTGTATGTATTTTTTGTATTTACAGCATAGAAGTGACTTTTCATGAGTGTGTGTGTGCTCTCATTGATTAAACAGCCCCTTTAATCTGGTTCCTGCTTTGCCAAGGTCCCCTCCAATAAGCGTAACTACCTCCTGACCGCACAATAGCTGTAGCTGTGCTTTTTAATACCGAGCGATGGTAAGTAAAAATAACCTGCGTCTAATATCTTCAGATTAAATACATCTTTTACAGTCTGGCTTTGTCCTGCTGTGCTGCTTTAAGCTGTCCTCACACACACACCGAACACACGTATACTTAGAAATATTAAATGTAGCTTTAAGGATTTGCAAATTGCACTTTTAAATATGTGACCTGACCTGCGAATCTTTTTGGCACCCTGGAAAAATTACTCTGCTTGATGAGTACGAAACAGCTCGGAATGATCGAACCCTAAAGCGTGCAGTCAAACCTGCTAGAAGAACCTGTTTCACTAATGATCTCCAGTGGACCGGACCAGTAAAATCACAGTAGAATAACCTATAAATAACCACAACTGCACATTTTAATCACAGCTATCTGGGACTGAACATTATAGTATTTTACTTTATGATCAAAACGACAGTCAGACAAAAAAAGACAAAAAAAAATACCCCACCAAAAGCAAGACAAAATATTACAAAAACGAGACACAAAACAAGAAAAAAATGAGAAAAAAAGACAAACTATGAGACACACGACATGAAACAAAACAAAAAGGAGACTAAAAATTCAACAACAACATTTACAAAGCAGCATAAACTGGACAAAGGACAAAAATGAGACAAAAAAATTATACAAATGACACAAACAAGACAAATGACAAAAGCAAGAAACAAAAACACATAAAAAGTAGACTAACAAAAGTGAGGAAAAAAAAACACAAAATGACAAAAACGATACACAAAACAACGAATAAAGCACAGCAAAAAATGACAAAAATGAGACAAAAAAACACAAGCGAGACAAAACGGAAACACAAAACGACAAAAACATGAGACAAACGACAAAAGTCAGACCAAAAACAACCAACAAAACCACAACAAAGTATTACAAAAATGAGACAAAAGAACAATGAACAATCTAGTATTTTACTTTCTGATCCAAACAACTTGTCATGGTGTAGAAATGATTTTAAATTTATAGTTTTACTAATTTACAATCTGCAGTTAATGTCTTCTCTGTAATTTTTACACTTTGAGGACCGGATTGGACCCTCTGGAGGACCACTTTTGGCCCGCGGGCCTCATGTTGGACACCCCGAATGTAGTAGGTTGATCCATCAGACATCGTTAGAACTTAGGGATCTGTGCCGCTTTGTTTACTTTAAACTTAAACTGAAACAGCATACTTGATTATACTTCACTCACAGCGTGCAAATAAATCCAAAAACAAAAGGAATAATGTAGGAAACAAATAAAAGATTATAGAAATGTGTAAACAGATGAAAGAGACGGCAGGGAAATCAGATGGTTTACGCTTTATCTGTTTGTTAATTATTTCTCTTGTTAATTTCCTGTTTGTATTTAGATCCTTGTGTTAATACTGTTCATCTGAGATTCATGCCAATAAAAAAAAAAAAAAAAAACAGGATGGGAAGCGTGGAAGAATAAGTTGAGAGAAAAAGATCAAGAAAGAGAGAGGAAGGTGGTTAATTAGCGGCAGGTGGAGGAGATATGAGGACGATACGGGAGGATTCTGGCAGCGGTCCAGTCGTCACGCTGAGTAAATGATTTGACTCTTATCAAAGTGAAGGTTAAAGACTGGAGTGCACGGCCACAGAGGACAGCAGCGTTGTTCTGTAATGATGTCTGGACATCTCCGAGTCAGAGGCCTGCACAGAAACCACGAACATACCTGCAGCAAAGCATGCTGGGCTTTCCCCAGAGCGAGAGCAACCCTGCTGAGCTACCGACACACAGCATCCTCCATTAACTCCATCACACACAAATACTCTGCTTATGCAGCAGGATAGAAGAGAAGGAGAAGAGGGATAGAAGCCGAGAGGAAAAGGAAGAGCAGAGGAGATGAAGGAAGGGAAATGAGACGGGAGAGAAGAAGAAAGGCCTGAAGAAAAAAGGAAAGAAGGATGAGAAACAGTGTGGAAAAGAAGGTGACAAGAAAGCAGAAGAAGAAAGGAAGAAGAGAGAACATAGAAGGAAAGAAGAAAGGGGGAAAGAAAATGTAGAAACAAAGACAAACAGTGTAAATGAGGAATAAACTGCAATCAGCTAAGAGAAGAAGAAAGAAAGCAAAGGGGAAATGAAACAAAATTATAGGAAAGACTAAAAGAAAATGAGAGAAGTGATGAGAGGCAAGTAAACGAGGTAAAATGAGAAGAGGAGCGAGGGAATAACTGCAAAGGGAAGAAACAGTAAAACGAAGAGAAGAAGACGAGCAGCGAAGATGACGGAGTGCATCAAATGTCTGGTCTTTGTGTCGGCGTGAACAGAACGAGCAGCAGCAGCTCAGTTAGTTAGTTAGTTAGTTAGCAGGGGAATCGGCGAGTACTTAGGCCCCAATTATCCACTAAATCTGCCTCTCCCTCTAAATGAGATTATTGCCACACACAGAAGCTGTGGCTCCCATTGGGTTCCATTAACTTTGATTACTCCTCATTATTTACTTACAGCTCTGCCACTGTTATTGCTTTCAGTCACACACACATGTACAGAAAAAGACGAGGGGGGTCGATGTAAACAGGGAAGCACACGTACAGAATTATATGCAAACACATGTAAAGACTAAGGAGGATAATGAAAGCACAAAATGTAAGTAATAAAGAGTGATATTACAGCTTTGTGGCTTGAAAAGATAAGTTCTGAGAGAAGAAAAAAAAGGGAATCTGGACAAAAAGCAAGTCTGCAGAGAGGAAAAAAGAGTTATAATAAGATTTGTGTGTCAAAGGGAATGAAAGGAGAGATTTAAAAGAAAATGACTGTTTACACAGACAGATGAAGTGAACCGTCAAACCCTGCCATGAACATTTCATTTCATCGCACACATGCTGTTAATACAGTTTTAGAGGGAATAGCATCAAACAGAGGAAGAGACGGAGCCAGAGATGAAGAGGGAAAGAAGGTGAGGAAGAATTTGAGTCCTCACGGAGGAAAACGCAAAGAAGTGGATTGAAGCGAGAGAAGAGAAGCACAAATTATTCCCAATACATGGAGGTAACAAATGAAAAAAGGCAGCAGCTTGATTTTTACATGAAGACAACCTCCCTGCATTTGTAGCCCCACAGGAATCTTCATCCAAAGCCGCTGCACATCAGTTTGTTTACGTGTTGTGCTTTGAATTTTAAATAATTATGGAATTTGTAAAGACATGATCGTAATGAACATAAAAAAGTTTGGTTTTGGTTTTTTTTACTGTTAATAAAAATGTATGCAAGACATATCCTATGGACTTCAAAAGTCCCTCAATTATATGGTACTGAAATTGGAAATATACATTCTGGGGAGATGGGATTTGTTAAAAATGGGTGAAATATGACGCAATTATAAAGTGAAAAGTATTCCATTTTTACCTCTGACTCAGGAGTTCACAGTTTTCCACCAACGCTTGACTGCAAAAAGTCACATCAGTATTCTGAATGAGCTTTAGCAACAGGTTTGAGTGAAGATTTTGTCAATATGTGGTGCTAAATGTCTCATTTTTTTTGTCAGTGCTCATTTGAGTTTTGGGAGGCATTTCCAAATAATGTCATCCTGCTGCTGGAACAAACTGCTCATATCCAAAGCATGTCTTGTTATTACGTTGGGAGGGTTAGCTGGTAATAAAATGAAAAGCACAATTCTATCATATGCATCTTTGATTGGATCAGATTCCAGGTTAAACGTACTATCCCTGATCCCTGTGGGAAAACTGAATGGAATGGGAAATGGGGTGGACGAGAATAGGAATAGAAAATATCTTCTTTTTTTTATTATTTGCATTATTATCGCAATAAAAATGTCTGTCTCTAACGTCTAATGTTTTCCTGAATAAAATGTCTGATTTAATAAGTGTTTTTTACTGGGGTTTTTTTAGGGCAGATATTGAAAAGAAAAATGCAAAAACAAAAGAAGTGGCTTCAGATTCCGGTGAACCCCTGAGCTAACATTTGTACCACTCGTGTTTTCAAGGAGACCCCCTTCTCCTCAAACATCTACTGTAGAGAGAAAACTAGTTTGTTTGGTGACTGGAGAGCTGTTCGCTTGTTGTTTTGGGGTTTTGCCGAGCGCTCACGGCACACACCACTCCAGTGTCACTCTGAGCTGCCATGAAGGCCAAATCACCGGGGCACGAGTGTGTGTGGAAATGTGTTTTGGCGTAGTGTGTTTGTGTGTGTGTGTGTGAAGTCTATTACCACATCGGCAGCGAGGGATCACAGCTGTTTCGCCTCCGAACTTTCTGATGGCAACAAGAGAGAAAACTACACCAAAAGCCAGAAGAGGGGAAAAAAAAAGAGAAAAAAAAAGAGGGGGAAAGAACTCAGCTCTAAGGCCTAATTTCACCGACATTGTCCCTCGCCTAATTGCAAAATCCCTCCGTCTCCCTTTCCCTCCCTTTCGTGTGGCTCTGTGGCGCTCCAAGGTAAAAAAGAAGTCGGGTTCTAATTTCATTTTGGTTTGTCTTAGGACAACTCTTAGATGTTTAATTCTATCCCAATTTCATGTAATCAGGCGAAAGACTTCCCTAGAGGGAGGGCATCGCAGGCCAGGGCCAGCCGTGTGCTATTTGCAAATGTAATTGGTTCACCTTTATTCTGCTCTCTGTGACGTTCAGCCTGTGTTTTCTCTCACTCATTTATCCCCCATTATCTTCACATCCTTCTTTCTCTTTCCCTCTTTTTTTTCCAGTTACCCCACGATCTCCTTTTTCTTCCCATCTCCTTCCTCCCCTCCCCTCTAGGCGAAACCAGTGTGGTTGTTATTGTGATTTCATATTTTCTTCTCATTCCTGCCTCTGCAGCCTCTGGACATTGACTACAAAATCCATTATCATTTGTATATTTTAATTATGCAAATGAGGATAGCTCAGCTGGCCTGTTGGAGGCTGCAGGGGAGAAAGCAGGAACTCCATTGCGGGTGATTACAATTCATCCGCTCGTCTCGCTTTAATTGTAACAAGCTAATTACCTTGTTTCCATTTAGTTTGAACAATGCCAAAAAGAAAAGGGAACAGTGATAGCTTTGGCTAACTCACATGGCAACGCTAGCTGACAGGCATGGAAGGGAGGAGGGGGGGTGAGAGAAATGAAAGGAAGGAAGGATTAAAGACAGCAGTTTATAAACTCAGTGATCGCATTGAAATGAATGAGGTTGTTCCATCATTCAGGGCTAATGTTGGCATGTATGACGTTTTCATATGAAACAAGACATGCAGAGGAGTGCGTTTGAACAAGACTGACATGGTGTTAGGAGGAAAAAGAAACGCTATTTTAAAGAAATTGTGTTAACAACCAAATCCCTCTATTTAATCCTGTATTCCTGTGTCCTTTGAATCTCTATGGCAACACACAGCCGGGTCAGTCTATAACTGAGGGATATATCTGCATACATTTTTATTAAAAGTAAAAAAAACTAACTAATGTTTTCTGTGTTCATTATGATCATGTCTTTACAATTTCCATAGTTATTTATTATGAAACAATCACTTATTAATAAAAAAAATTACTGGATATCACTAAAATGTCAACTATGTTTAAAAAAAGTCCTGCAATTAAATATTGACACATCCAGAATGACTTGAAAATGATCCATAATTACGGAAAATTTGTCCAGAATGACATGAAATTTGTCCTAAATGACTCGAAAAGCATCCCAGACACAAAAATGATCCAAAATGACGAGAAATGATCCAAGCTGACATAAAATGACTCAAAAATGAAGATAACCATGACAGATATTTGCGAGTTACTACACCTACTACAGCCAACATTCATCTTCCCTGGATGTCAGAAGGATTAGATGAGGAAAATGTGGCTTGGTTTTGTGAACAGACACACTAAAGGAGAGCTGAGGATGACTTTCTTAGACTGAATAGAAAAAAACAGCTGTAATCCCTGTGTCTGAAAGAGAAAGTGTGGAAGTGCCCTAAACCTGCATTATTTCTAACAGCCTGCAGGGGGCGACTTCTCTGCTTGGAAAACAAAGCCTGACTGTATAGAAGTCTAAAGATTGTAACCCTACTTCTGTCTTGATTTGTTACTTCAGCAAACATTTTCCGATAGAGTTCATGATCTCACTCACTAGTTTCAAGACTTTTGGAATACAGAAGGATTTACATTTTTAAAATTTCGGTCCCATCCAGAGGAAAATCGATGACAAACCGTGAACGTCCACGAATCATAGGGCAGGGCTACCTTGTGATTGACAGGTCACTATTATATTGGTGTGTGCTGTGTCCTTGAGTTGACTTTTCCTTGCATCCTTCCATGGGTCATCAGCTGTTATTCGTGAATGATGCTGAACCAACATCTCCTTCCCATCTGACCAACGTCTGGCACCAATGTTGGCATTAAACATCCTCCAATGAGTGTAAATTACCCTGTGTGCTTAGTTTATTTAGTTTATTATAGTAGTTAACTTAGTCCACAGTTACAATGTGAAAAAAATTGTGTAAATGTACAGAGCACATTTGTTTTTACACAGTAAACCTGTTTGGTTCGGTTAAAATTAACTCAGGTTAATTTTAGTTGCAGGGTTTGTCAATCACCCCTTCCATAATAATAATTCAGCTTTGGTAGGGATCTTAGTATCAATAAGACAAACTCAGAACACATTGTCCACTGCTTTACATTTATTTTAATATCGAGATTTTGCTGTTTGTTACACATAGTCTTGTTAAGGGTTAGTGTTAAAGTCAATTCATCATATAAAGTCAGCTGCAGTAACTGTATAAGCAAGTCAACAATCTAATGGTAAGTAAATGATAAGCAAATAAAATGATATAATGGGAGAATTTGTGAATAAAAGTTCCATACCTTACCTCGTTTACCTCATCAGAGAGTTTTTCATCAACTGCGATGGTGAAAACAGCGACTCCCATGATCCCACCCTCATTCGTGATGTCATCACACTGTCTTTTGTCATTTTCTGTGTACTGAGAAACCACTAGAGGCAGAAATGACTTACTGTCTTTAAATGAACTCCCGTAAATAAACCAACGTGCACAATGAATCTCAGAAGAAGGATGGAAAGAGCAGAAAACAAACGTTCACAGAGAACAAAGGCTGCCGTCCTGGACTTCTGGAGGTTTTTTTAATTCCTCTGTATGAGACCAAGTTTGTGTTTCTGCCAGAGGTGTTGAGTCTCATATTCACTCCGTTCAGAGGTTTCTCACTGAAATGAGTCCAGGGCTTCTGGGGATCAAGACCAGGCCTCAGCTGAACAAGATCTCATTATCTCTCCCTCACACAGACCCGTGCACACACATGCAGAGGCACATACTGTACAAAGACATATGTATTCACACATGTACACACTGTCACGCCACAATGAGCGGCGTGTCACAGTGAGGGACCCTGAATGTGTGTCATTGTGAACAAGACACTGAGGTATATCACAGATTTAAAAGAGATCATACATTTTGCTGCAGGAGCTAAAGGCCCAGTTTGTTCTCGCACAGTGTCTCCTTCCTGTTTTCAATCCTGTGTGATGTTTCTTTCTTATCCTTACCTTTGTGCACATGAACATTTGCATGAAGTATGCAGGTGTAAATGCCCAGTGATGCACTCATAGGTGCACAAAAACATATCAAAAGACGCTTTTCTCTTACAAAATAGCAGGAGTCGTTCCGCTCACATGCACTGATATAAACACATGCACACATAGGATATACTCTCCTTTAATTCATTATTATAGACATGCAGGAGGACACACAAACAGTCATCAGTATACATCTGATCAAATATTCGCCCTTTCTGCTCTCTCCACCAGGCAGACTCCTCTCACCAACTTCCACGTTCTCCATGCCCACCTACTTTGCGGTGCCATCAGGGAGAGACTTGAAAGGTATTTGAAACTGTCTTCCTTAATCATTTCCCGGATCCCGCAGGACACTGTGTGACGTGACGGAGGAAGGACGGAGAGGGGAGGGAGGGAGAAAGCGATGTCACATGTCAATCAAGTCTTCTCTTTAGGGTTCACATCCGGTGACATGTATGCATGAAGATCAGGCTGAGAAGTGAACCGTTGCTCCAGTTTCATTACTAAAATGCTTGAATGCAAGAAAAGCTAAATATGTTTGACAAAAACATATTTTTAGTTCCAGTTCTAATCCTTTAGCGGTAAGATCTAAACTGGGTCATGGACCTCTTTTTACCATCACCCTCCTTTCCTTCTAATCTGTGACACAAGTCGTGTTTTTTAAAGACAGTAATTGCGAGAAAAGTTCAATAATTTATCCTTTTGGTCTTTGATCTCAGTGTACCTCCTTTTGATGTATTGTTCTACACACATTTGAACAAATGAAGTCAGTGTCACCTCATTTTGTGACCCACTGGTGAGCAGTTTCTAAAGCGTTTTCCTTCGACATATCTGTGGCGACTGAATGTGGAGCAGTTTTTACTTGCGACTTTTTTTAGAGGGAACTTCTGTTGGGATCTCACAAGACAAAAAACACCAAAGTAGAACACCAAACCTGTAGAGGCTAAGCCAATGCTTGAAGTCCCTGAGGTGCTTCACCAGGACTTAAAAAGTTGACGCCCCGACATACTTTACTGCATCTGATGAAGAGAGCCAAGACTAACGCTCGCATTCCAATAATCTGTGTATTTATTGCTCAAACAATTGTAGTCCAACATTCTTCATCTAAAACAAACAGTTCATCATCACCAGCTTCTTCAGCGGCTTCTTCAGCAGATTAAAGTGTTTTAACTTCCAGGCGAAACACCTGCCCAGACAAAGATTGGTTCCTATTTGTAATAGAACGCACTCATTGGCTCCTACAAAACCAAATGCTTCACTTTTGTTCGGCAGAGAAAGGAGCATTACATGGGACCACCATGGAGGATGTTAGGTGTTAACTTTTAAATGATTCTTGTGATGTGGAATGGCCCCAGCTTCAGCTAGCGTAGGAGATGCCCCAGTACCAATGTGATATCACTGGAACCAACTCTCATGTGTCAAATCATCACTGAAATGAGACTAAAATGTTTTGTTTCTTTAAAGAACCCATACTCAGGATCACATTGCTGCTAACTCCACACCGTACGTAGTGTTCCTAAGAGTGACGAGGTTGGGAAATAAAGCCAGCGTCTCCAAATGTGAGGCCAGAAATGAGTGTTTCAGGCATCCAGAGTGAAGTAGTGTCTTGGACTCTCTAGCCAAGATAAAATACAAATGGAGCTTTGGAGCATGAGATTGTCAGGTTAGCCATTAGACTTAGCAGTCATAGGGAAGATATACTGAAGCTGATCTGAGTTTACGTTCAGTCTGTCACCTGTGGCTGTGAGCTCTGTAGTAACTGAAGGAACATGATCACTTACTGAAGGTTATTTTTAGTCCAATTTTAGTGAGAGTACAGAGCAGATAGGCCAGCTGGAGTAATCACAGTACATACAAAATGTTTTTAACTTTCAAGTGTATTTAAGATATGTTTTCTGTCTATAGTGCCTTAACTGAGCATTCTGGGATTGTCTGTCTTTTTATTGATAAGGAGCCTGTTTGTGATGCAGTCTCTGGGCCTTTTAAATTATCAACTTTGACCATAAAGATTTAATTTAATTCAGCATCCAACATTTCAAATTACAACGGGAACATACTCTGTCCTCCTCAGTGCCTTTAAAAAGCAGCTACTGTTAAACATCATCACATGAGCTGCACATATGTTAATCCTACTGTAATTCTGAAGCTCTACAATATGTCACACAACAATAAGACCATAATGGAAACATCTGGGGCCAATAATTCCGTCTGCTTTCTACTCACAACTGCAGAGTTAACTTCTACTTCTAATCTGTGGGCAAACATATTAATGGATGCATTTGTGCATCCTTGCATGTGTAAATCTCCAGTACGGGTCGTCCCAATTATCCTCATTTCAAATGGAAATTCAAACACGAAAGACCAAAGTCGATCGTCATTTATGATGAGGATAAACTTGCTGGCAGAAAGTGTTCAATTCCCAGAGGAATATAGAAATTCAATGACTTTAATTGCAAAATATGATGCCGATCATAACGGAAAAGGAAAATCTCTTCTGGAGATTATTTACATCTCTGAAGATTAAAGAATACCCTTGACCCTAAACCTTTGCATGGAATCCAGCAGTGGTCCAACCTCTGACCTCTGATCTGTTATAATTCTCTGTTACTTCAACATACAGATGTCACGCTATAAGTTAAAGCAGATGTAAATACCAGAAACTCTGCAGAGATGGAAAGAGGGCCATTTGATGTTCCTGGTAAATAAAAATCTGATGACAGATCAGCCAGAGCACCAGTTAAGTGACTTGATGCCTATTTGACCCATATGAGCAGCATTACTGTAAAACGCCAGATGTTTCCACTTCATGTTGAAGCTCAGGACTCCACCACTGGCATTTTTCATACTTTAATGTTTAGCATATAGACTTCAGTTACACATAGCCAGAGCTGAGCAGGTGTCAGGAATGTAGGGTCGATGAAGCACGCTATCCCAGTCACTAATGAGCTGTCTTTACACGACTCTGAGGTTTATAGACGACAGCATATGTCATCCGTCTGTATGTGTCTATCTTGTGTGTGTTTACTTGTGTCGATGTATTGGTTGGCTGTGCACACTCTTGGTGATGTTGTTTTAAAGCTGTAATCAATTGCTAATTACACATTACTCACAGCAATGGCTGCATGTAAAGCAATATGATGGCGTACCTATTTTCTCTGCTAATAGAATTGGATTAGGTCATGAGCTGTTTGCTCAGTGTGTTCCTTCATGCAAAGACAAGAGCATCTCTTGTTTTCTGAGTGTGTGTGTGTTTATAAATTGAGGGCAAAGCTTTGTTAGCAACAAACACATTTATTAATGAGGCAGAATTTCCCACTCAGGTACATTAATCAACTGAGAAATAATCAGGAAGGAAATCTTTGTCATTTAATTAATAAGACTTTGATTAGTTGCAGCGAACATCACAATCCAGAGACATCACATTAACTGGGTTCAAGATTTTAGAAGATGATGTGTGATAACATTATATATTGGTCTGCATTTCCAAGCTGTGGCTGCTGTGTAGGATGTACATGAAATAAACCTCAGCTATTTCTGGAATACGTCTGGCCTTTGGCCAAGGATGAACTTTGTGTTTCAAGCACATTTAGAGGCTTATAAAACTGTGACCTGCATCAGCTGGAGGGACGATAGCCGCATGTAACTAATCCCACATCTCTGGAGTGCAGGATTCACAGGATTCATTCCTTTTATTTATTTTTTAACAGTTTTGCTGCTCAGAGCTGACAGTCTGTGCTTCAAATATATTCCTGACACAAGGAGCCCATTTTAAAAGTTCCCTTCAAATAAAGGAAAACACGTCCAGACATGTTAATGACAGATTAGAGAAATTTGTCCTTAAATTGTCCCAAGTTTGTACTGATTTAGTAAGAAAACCTAAATTCTGCACATGCACTGTTTAATTTACATCTCTTTTTGAGTTCATTCAACATTTGAAGAAAGGAATATTTTTGATTTGCTTATGTTCCCATGTTCACTCTTTGAAAAATTAGTCTAGTTATTCTGATTTTCTGAGGAGAATCCAAACATTTGCACACAACTGTTTGTCTGCTTTTAATTTTGATCGATCCCTTCAACTTCTGTTTAATTAAACCCACAGTCTGTATACCAAAGTTGGACCATGAGTGCAGCTCTAAAAAGTAAAATCAATGTGACTTAAACTTCCATTTATTACTAATGGCCAGCAGGAGGCGACTCATCCGGCTGCAAAAAGATGCTGAATTCTATGAAAAAATTACTCAATTTCTCACGTGATTTGTTACCTCAGTAAACACATTAATTGGAGTTTATTGTCATAAAATGTAGTTTTGAGCCTCCTTCAATACAGCATGATGCTAATTTAGTAAATTATGGTCACATTTAGAATAAAATATATGACACAGGAGGGGTGTTTTAGGGGTGGGCCTAGTTGTGATCCTAAAATTGCTACCATACAGGCGTGTGTAGTATCCTGGAATTATCTATAAGATCCACCCCTTACAGCCAGTTTTAAAAAATAATGCTGTTCGATGACGTCATGATGGCTCTATCTGTCTTTTTTATATATAGTTATGTAAAAAAAAAATGCTTTATCAGCGTCCCTAATCCTTGAAAAGGCCCAACAAGTGAACCACTGATCTTTGTGTTTCGAATACATCTCAGAGGTTTATTGTTGTCGAACTATGACTCAGATATGGGGATGGGACTGAGCATAATCCTTGCACTTTACATTCTAATATTTAGAACTACAAGTAACTCTAAGTAGGAAGCAGGGGCTTAACATACAACACACTGAAATTCCTTGACATTTAGCACTTTAGTTGTCTCTCTTCTGGTTGCCCTCGTGGGGTCATCTGTCTTACTGCAAATCTCTCTTCTTTTCAGGATCATACTGACATCTTTTCCTTTCTATTTATAGACAGATTTGTTTAAAACAACATGCCGAGCTCCGTTAATACTTCCATGCTCGCAGTGACAGCTATTTAAGGACTGTTCCATTGTCCTTTCAGTTCCATTTACAGCTTGGAAGACAGGCGGATGGGGCATTTAAAGATCTACTTTCTCTTAAACATGTACTTTGTGGCCTCTGTTTTTCAAATACATCTTAGAGGTTTAGCAGCAGGTTTGGTCCCAAAGAGGGAGCAAAGCAAAAATGTGGAGAGATTTAACAAAAAAAATTAGACAAAAAAGTTACAAAGCAACAAAATAGTGGACAAACAACAAAAACAAGACAAAAAATTTCATAAATGACATAAACGAGACACAAAATGACAAAAGTGAGAAACAAGACAACAAAAACAAGACAAAATATTACGAAAACAAGACATAAAATCACATAAAGGAGACACAAAACAGCAAAAGAACAATCTATTATTTTACTTTATAATCAAAACAACTTGCCATGGTCTAGAAATGATTTTAAATTTATAGTTTTACTAATTTACAATCTGCAGTTAATGTCTTCTCTGGAATTTTTACACTTTGAGGGCCGGATTGGACCCTCTGGAGGACCGCTTTTGGCCCATGGGCCGCATGTTGGACACCTCTGATCTACATAAACTACATGGCCAAAAACATTATAGCTGTTTGTAGTTATTGAACATCTAATTTCCAAATTATAGCTGCTATACGAACTCTGACATATACAAACTCTGACAAAATCATGTGTGTTTCAGCTTCAGTTCCATTGGGTCAGATGTTCCTCAGCCAGCAAAAACATGAACGAACCAAACATTTGGCATCTGTAACAGCACATAAAAATACTTGCTATCACCTTAGCGACAGGGACAAGTGAGTCAGAGACACTTTATCTACATTTCTATGTGTCTGCATTCACATATCACTTCTTTTTCCAGCTCATAGTCCACTCTCATTGTCTGCCATGCACTGCAATAACCTCCTCATGATTAAAGTTGTGGGCCAATCAGAATGGCAGAAGGCCCGGGATTACTGCAGCAACATCTGGGGACGATGCTAATGGGCCGCATATGTTTTTAATGTTTAGATTTAGAAGTCAACATGTTGCTCTTAATTTCATCTCAGAGAGACAGAGAGGGTGGCGAGGGGGAGGAGTTGGACGATAACTCTCTCTTTTAAAACAAGTAAATCACGACTGAGTGCAGCTGTCATCATTAACCAAAGTACCGCTGATAACTAGAGACCCACCCAAACTGTGTGAGTGTCCCTGAGCACTTAAGGAAGCCCAAATAGCCCCATCTGTCAATTTTACACTCCATGATTCTTACTTAGCGCGCAGAGCCCCGGTAAGTGTAATATGCTGTGGGGATTTTATAAAAACCAAACACACACGCCAAAACATATTTATGCTTTAAGCTATGATTTTTAATCCACGTTTTAGACTGAAAGCCAGTAAGAGAAGAATATTTTAAGAGTCAAATGCAGGGCAGCCGGGTTAATTCAAGGCAACTGGGGCTAAAAATGAACATGTAACACTTTTTCTCTCAGTCATGTGTGTTGGATAGAAACTTCCTGTTCTTACTAACAGTCCACTCATTCATTATGAGGATGTGATGCTGTGCTGTGAATCTGTTAAACCTCTGAGTGTCCTCATATCTCTGGTTCAGGGACAAATGAGGACAGTTAATTGTTAATATATCATGCCTTTTTTCATCATGTGCGTCAGTCTGACTAAATATGACCCTTCATAATAGAGAAATGTAGTTGTTTCATTTTAGCCTTTTTTGGTGAACATCAACCAGTAAACAGGATGACATGGTTCTCGTTAGGTGAGAAGAGGGATAGAAAGGGAGAAAAGTCAGAATTATGCTGCTTTTCTTTTGTTTGTTCACACTCAATCTGGTTAAAGTTCTTTCTTAACAAGAGTTACACAGGAAGTTCTGTTCCTACTGATCTACGTAAGTTGATTTTTGCCGAAAGTCGGAACTCCAGCGAAAATTTAACCAAATCCGTTCCGTGCATCACGATATCGATCAGTTCTTCATAAAGTCATGAATACCAACGACTTTCATGCATGTATGAATCATTTTACTAGAAGTTAACAGAATATTGTAACAGACTGATATTATTGTTGATGTTGAGGTTTCAATGATTATTGTTCAGTTCCAGATTTACCTGATGTCAGTGAACGTGCCATGTTTAGTTAGCTCACCTCTGATTGGCTGAGAGTCAGCAGTAGAGAGAGCTGGGAACGGAGGCTAATTCTGGAGCTAAGTTATGGGGGTTTTCTAGTTATTCTGGCGTTGGCTACGGTCCACAGTAGCCTGTATGAAGGTTCAATAAACCAGCAGAGAACCAGATAAAGTCTCACTCATTCATCACAGAGGGTCACTACAATATGTTGACCTGTTTTTACAACTGAACCCATGTTGGACGGTGTTTCTTCCTGTTCCCAGCGTTTTATTCTATCTAATTTCACTTCCATGGAGACGGCTTTCCTATTCTTCCAAGCATCAGAAGAGTCTGACTTACGCTGGGAGCCATAATGAAGGACAAAAAGTTAGTGAATGTAGCACAATCCAAGGTGGAGTACAACCAGAGAATGGAAACAAACCTGTCTGATAGCACCACATATTCATCCACTCGTCAACTAGTTCCACGTAACTACCTCCGACGTAACTGAGTTAATTTCTTTAAGGTGTCTGCTGTCTGGTCCACTTTACCAGACATGGACATTTATTAGACACTAGTCCAGTTCACTGATGCAGACTTTGAAAGTGGAAATGCATTTTGCATCATACTGTAAAATGTATGCGTCGGCCTGCTGCATGGATGGTCCCATTGGCCTTCACATCAGACATAAATATACGCAGGACTTCTGTCAATACTTCTGAAATGTTGTGACTAGCTACAGATTGGGCTACAACACCGTGTCTATGTGATTATTCTCCAAAGTGAGCAGACATAGCACAGGATTTCTGAAGACTTTAGAACTTCCTACTGTGTTGATAGAAAGCACGTAGCAACTAATCTAAAAGCCCCAGCAACTACTTCAATGATAACTCTTTAATTGATGAATTTTAGTGTGCAGTGACAAATGATGTCCGCAGAGGGGTCTGAACTGAACAGCTCTGCAGCGTAAAGTATAAATCTCTAATTCGCAGATGACATCACTCTCCTGGAAAACACTCTCAGTGAAGCAGAAGACCTCCTGCATCGGGTAGAACGAGAAACAAGACAGACTGGACTCTTCCTGAATGCTGGAAAGACGAAGTTCATGCACCTTAACCCAACATCTGAGGAGACATTGCAGCACTAGATGGGTCAGAAATCGAAAAAATTGATGATTTCCTATTTCTTGGAGGCTACACCAACACAGCACATGATATAGAAACAAAAACTGGTAAAGCTTGGGGAGCCTTAAACTCTCTGTCATAAATACCTCCAATTAAAACGGCACCAAAGTGAGAGTATTCAAGGCGTCAATGGAATCCATCTTTGTCTACAGATCCGACTCCTGGTCACTAATGAAGACACTCTCAAAAAGAATTGATGGGACTTAGACCAGAATGCTACAGATGGTACAAAACATCAAGTCGCTATATGACTCACATCCACGCTGGTCAACCATCGTTAGGCAACGTAGACCAACCCTGGATGGACATGTGGTGAGACGCAACAAAGCAGCTGGTTGTTACTATGGAAACCTGATACTGTCAGAAGGGCTGGCAGGCCGAGCACAACATTAAGGAAGGTTCTAGAAGAAGACACTGGTGTGGAAGGCAAAGAACTTTTGACTGCAATACTGGACAGAGGGAGCTGGATGAAGAACTTTATTCATGTCACAGATTCTGCCGGATGAAACTGACTGACTGGAATCTTATAGAAGTTTGTTATGGTTGACAGTTTAGCTTTCCAGCATAAGAGCTGAAGCTGAAAACCAACTCTTAAGAAAGTTTGACGATTGTAACTGAAAAGAAAAACTCACCCAAACAAACTAACATAACTTAGTCGCTGCCAAAACATCTACACAGTGCATCGATGTCAGTATTTTTCCTGTCAGTTCAGATAGTTGTTTTTTCAGTGTCAAAATGTAAAGTCACTGCTCCATATATAGCAGTTTATCCTGATCATCACTCTAAAATGTAATCAAAACTCCAAAAATTAAGACTTATAATTATATGAGGATGATGTATTGTATATTTATGACCCTCAGCAGGTGTCCAGTGTGGCTGTTTTTCTGATCTCCTTTATTCATAACATCTGTCATTAGGTTGTAAAAAATCCTGAAGATTAAATTGATATGGAGAGAGAAATAATCCTTCAAAAACAGACACTGAAAAACATCTTGTTGCAGCTAATGTTTGAGTGCGTATTAAAGAAGTGTGTTTGTGTGTGTACTTACAGCAGCGAGCATGCGTCATGCGTGTGTTTATGAAACCGTGACTCCAGCTTGTTTGGATGTCATCATCAAAAACAACAAAAGGCTCACATTTCTGCTGTCATTAGCGCTGTCAGATCACTGCATGTGGCTCCGTTAATCCCTCACACTGTGGTAGAAGGGTATTTACGCATCAGTGGATCAGCGGTAATTCAATGAGCGATACGGCAGAATAACAATAATAGAGATAAAGACAAAAAATAATGTTTTGATGCTGCGTTTTAATGTGGGGGATCAGAGCATCAAAAACAATACAGATGTAAAATCCATCCATATGTGCTGCTGTGATCCTGTTTGGAAGAAGCTGTTGTGTCAAAGTTTGATTGTGAAAGTCATTGATAGCCTTTAAAAAGATGTTTTATTTTATTCTGAAACACTAAAAACACTCTCCTCAGCTTATATAAAATTAATTTCCCAGAGTGCACCAGCTCTTTCACGGCAATCTAATTAGAAAGTTACTGAAAGTAATCAAAGTACTTGAAACTGAGTAACTCTGAGTAATAAAAGTGTCGGTACGTGTTATTTCTTATCTGTCCAACCTGCTGTGTGTGTTTTAATCTCCTGCTGTGTGTGTCTTTGTGTTTGTATATCTGAGTCCTGCATATGTGATTCAACTTAAGCCACCTCGTATACACACACACGCATGCACACACACACCCCACACACCCAACACACACACACGCACGCACGCACACACCCCACACACACACACACGCACGCATGCACACACCCCACACACACACACACACACACACACACACACACACACACACACACACGTGCGCTTTTGTCTCACAGCCGACAAAAAAAAAGGCCAGCTAATATTGGTTGTTATTTAAACACCAGAGCAGATAGGCGACTGAACAATAATTATTTTCTGGAACAATAATTATTACCATTTAATTCTGTTGTTTACCATTTTGCCCGGTGGCCCCTCTTTAAAAGCCAGCCTCTATCTATAATGGCGAGCCCTTGAGCAGAACTACATTTAACACAAATATCAAATAATTAAAAATCAAATAATTGAAAATGAAAAGTGTGGCTTTTTTTTCTTGTATCTGAAGATTAATTGCCAGAGAAACATGCGAGCTGGTTCATTCCAGAAGGCTGTTCCTGGTCGTGTTTGGTGTCAGATTTCATGTTGTATTTTATAGAAATATATATGATTCATGTTGGAATTGTTGTGTCCAAACAGATGCATGTTTTGATGTATTTAATATTGTCACAGAAGTTTTTTTTTGATTTGGTTAAATTAGATAAAGTAATCGACAACAAGATCTGTTGCACTTGTTTTGACTTGAATTTCAGTTCATATTTGACTCTCATGAGTCTAAACCACAGACGAAATCCTTTTTAAGGACTGGTTACAGTAGGAAAATAACACATGTAAAGAGTAAAATGCATGATCGTGGTTGAATTCTATTTATCTGTCTCAGTTTCTGAGCTTTGACTGAGCAAGCTGCCTCACCGTCACACTGGCGTGGCTCACTGGAAGTATAGAGCCGTCATCAGTGATATTAGTAACACTTGTGCTTTTCCTAATATGATGAATCAACATGTATGCGGTAACAAAAGCAAAACAAGTCTTTGTGTTAGTGAAATATGAACAGCAGCATATAAACAATAAATAGAAGCAGATCTGCTGTATGCTGTTTAATCTGGCAGAGATCTCTGATGTGTGTTTGTGTGCATGATGGCCCCGGTACTGTATGTTTGAGGGGATTACACGCCGGATCACAGGATTACACAATTAAAGCTTGTCTGTGGTGAGGGGGGCCTCTAATGTGACAACAGGAGGAGCTACACCAACACAACTACAACACAAAACTGTGGCTGTAGATGAACAGTTGGCCCTGACATATGAAGTTTATATTGTGCTGTCTTGTTCTTATTTTATATGAATAACAGTGTAACACTGTAGAAACAGGGGTTCCAGATTAGGTAGCAGTTATTAGAATGTGCTTCCTTTTCTTTTAAACCTCTGACATCGAGACATACAACCCGTCTCCTGAGTCGCAGCTTTCTGAAATGTTGGTGTGGAACCTAAAAAAAACCCTTAAACATCTCATAGCAGTAGGAACTTCAGCCTACTTTGACCTGTTGTCCTTTGCTTTTCTAAAAAGCACCTTCTTGTTGGACATTTTCCAGGTTTCATTTTCTAACATAAGAAGCTTTTTAACTAAAGATCGGGACAACAGTTCCTCCACACCGCTCTAACGGGGTGATGTCATGTCACTAATTGTCACTGGGACGATTACAGACGTCCTCTTTTGTGGACAAACACATGCTAATTGAGATCATAGCTGATGAAATCAATAAAGCCTCTTCTGCTCTGACTTCCATTTGCTCGGTTTGATTTCTGTTGAAAATCGCCTCACTCTGCTCCCTCCTTTTATTTACCCCCTCCATCCGTGCATCACTCTCCATGTTGCCTGGTGATTAAGCGATAGTTTAACCTCCAGTCCTCATTAATAATAGACGATTAGAAAAAGCATGGGTTGTTCCGCTTCCTGTCTGTGGCACTAATAGAGCCCTTAACGTTCACATTAACGTAGCTCTTGTTTACTCAAGCGGATGGACAGACGAGTCAGAAACACGGACGAGTGGAAAGATGAGACACATAAATGCATCATGTCTACGAGGCCAGAAGTATGTGGACAGCTGAACATTGTGCACGCACATGTGCATTAGAAAAAGCTACTATAAAAGCCTCAGTGCTTCTTGGTTTTGGCACTTGTGGGGCTGCAGGGATTTACTGTTTAGTGAGCAGCAAGACCGGGTTTGCAGTTGCAGTTATGCTTCATTCCAGAGATGCTGAATTGGGTTAAGATGACCCCAAACTGTTGCTACAAACATGGAGGCACTTGAAATATCATTGTATGTGGAGATGTCCAATATTGGCTTTTTTGGCCAATAACCAATGCACCGATATCATCCAACTCTCAATTTCTGATTCCAATATCAACTGATACCAATATATGTGGGCTGTTTAACTAATTTTAGGTAACATCACATATCTCCTGTGGTGGAATTAACACACCAGGCCTCAGGTCAAGGAATGAACAGTCCTGGTGGAGTACTGCGTTCTCGGAGTGCTTTTCCTGTTAGTTTTTTTTTTTAATTGTCTCATGCAACAGTTCACACTCTCCTTCCCTCCCTTTCTGAGTTTGGTAAATGAAGGAGAAATCCAGGCATTATTTTATCGGTTTTCATGATAGGCAAAAAAAAAACAAAAAAACAATCCCGATATTACGTTTTTTTTTCTTTTTTAAAGTCATTTTTTGGCCTTTTTTGATTTATTTATGCACAGTCGAGAGGCAGACAGGAAAGCAGGGAGAAGAATTGGGGGAAGACATGCAGTAAAGAGGAATCAAACCCAGGCCGCTGCGTACATTGGATTAGAAAATGCATACTAATACATACAAATACACGGGTCACTCGCTCAACCAGTTGAGCTATCTGGACACCTGACTGATTTTTGTGCCAATATCGGGCCGATAATATCAGTGGGCCGATATTATTGGACGTCCCTAATTGTATGCTGTGTAGTCAAGCTCCAACTGGATTCTAACATGAACCCCAATGAAAAGCATGACAATTTTCCCCAAAAAATTAGTGCACAATGTGACAAGGATGTCCTTATTTGTGTGTATCGTACAGCACTGATTACTCTAATTGTTGGTCTTTTTGCAGGAAACTGAAGCCGTCCTGTCAGTTCAATCCCAGCATCCTCCAGAACGTGTCCTGCTGTCGTGTCCTTGGACAACACCCTCAGCTGTTACCTGGAGCCGCTACACAAAAGCTCCAGTAAAATGTAAGCGTACACACACACACAGCAGAAAGAGGCAATCATGACGTTAATCACGCCTTTTATCTTCAAATGTGCTCATATCATGTTGGAATTAAGCTCACGCACAAGGTTAATGACAACGAGGAATTTTTTTAGTTCAAAAACGAGCTTTCTCTCTCTCTATCTCAAACACACACACATGCACACACACATGCACACACAGCGAGGAGATACTGAGTACAGGTCTTATGGGACAACATTTGTGGTAATTCATTCAGAATCCATTTTAACACATTGTGCAGGCCTAAGTGCCAATCTTCCTTTTTGGTGAGTTTCCATGATTTTATGTCCCATATAAAACGATGCAGTTTGCTCCACAATGGCCTATTTAAGTTACATTACCGCCGAATATTCCCCAGTAAAGAAAATTAAGCCGTGATACTGTGAGATCATCTCGGTTAGTTATCTTCTCCCCGCCGAGATGTGTCGCTTTGACACCCCGCGGAGAGCTGAATGATTCTCTTGGACGAGAGGTAATAGTCTTACAGTGTGCCTCTCTCTCTCTCTTTCTTTCTCTCTGTCTCCTTCTTCCTTCTACAAACCTGATCAAAAAACTTCTACGCTCAATGTTGTGTAATGCTTTTAACCATAATTAGATGGAAAGCAGCGCTGTGTGTAGGTTGCACAGTAACTTTCACTGTCACAAATGCACTCATTAAACAGAAGATCTGCACATCAGAGTGGACAAAATCATGGGAGATATTTCTGTTTCTTTCTTATTTCCAGTTTGAAGTTTCACTGCAAAACAGCATCGAATAAATCCTTAAAGTATACAAGTCGACTCCGGCAGAGTCCAATGTTGAAATGAGGAATCATCCAACACAAAAACACACAAACAATGTAGATGCCCCATTAGTTCTACTGACTTGTTAATGCTTCAGAAGCAGCCTTCAACACAGACTCAGTCTGAGCTGCATCCAGAAGATAAAACATTTAAAGAACCATACCAGTGGTTTTATTGTGCATGTTATATCACTCAGTTTTATATAGCAGAGGTTTTTAATAGATTTCCTTGCTTAGGTTGGCATCCGATTGAGTTATGATGCAGCAGTGATGTAATTTTGACCAGAAAAATAAGCCCAACTAAATATGCATATCTGGAACGTTTTCCTCTGTGGTGCAGAGAAATGGAGATCCTGACATCTGGACATCTGTCCAACACACTCAGGAAAGTTTTACAAACACACACACACACACACACACACACACACACACACACACACACACCCTCTGACCTTGCAGGCTCTCTGCTTGCCTTTAAAGCTCTCCGTAGCGCCCAGCAGTCTGTCTGCTCTGAGCAGCTAATTGGCTTCAGCTCAGCGTTCACTGTTAACGTCTCATTACTCATTCCACTTAAAATAACTTGCACAAGTTTGCTTGTGTTCAGGGGTCATTAAAAGTCAAGCAAGCCTTTAATTATGGACCCGGATCGTTGAGTAAATAAATCTGCAGCTCCCAATGTACAATACCCTCACTCAGTCTTTCACAAAATCACTGGTGAAATAGAAGATGTAGAAAACGTCTGAGCTGATTGAAGGGGAAGAAAAAAATGCACTGATGGGATATTAAAATATAACGTTAAGGGAGGTCACTGTAAAGTTTCTCCTGAGTCTCACAAACACATTTTATCTCTAATTAAGAATAATAGAGGAGTCAAAGCAATCACAGCAGTAATATGCATCTGTGCGTCATGGTTACACTAAATAATAAAGCAATAGATTCATATGGGGATTTAAATGAGCAGGAATGAGTAGATTCCAACACTCTGCTCCATTTTCAGGAGCTGCTGTCTCAGAGGAAGACGTGTCTGCATTAAAGGGGCTCAAAACTTTTTCAATTACTTAAATTAAGCAACTTTTTTTTGGTCTTTTTTTACATTCCAGATTTGGGAACGTGGTACAGACACTTCTCTGTACTGAAACTTAGCGAGGGCGTCTGACAGACATCTCTGGAGTAAAAGATTTGGAGCAGGTGAACCTACAGCGTTGTTGACCTACTCTCAGTTTCACCTGCAGGCAGTCTGAGTAGTCGAGCCAAGAGACAGATTCATGACAGGATTTATTTCTCTCGGACGTCTAGTGCAGAGGTGTCAATCTCATCCTAGTTCAGGTTCCACATTCAGCCCAGTTTGATCTGAAGTGGGCCGGACCATCTTTTGTTTTAGTGCAAAAAATACATTCTGCAATTGTTCACGTTTAAAGAATCATCTTTTTACAAAATGTTATGAACAATCTGAAGTTTCTAGAGAAAAATAAGATCAATTTCAGCAACATTCAGCCTCAGTTTATCATTTCCACATTACAACTTCCAGATCACAGAGTGTCAACAAAGGAACACAATATTTAGTCACAGCTATCTGATAAACTATCTAACTTTATGTTAGATAGATGTAAATGACAAAAGTCAGACAAAAAAAGAAAAAACAACAAAAACAAGACAAAATATTACAAAAACGAGACACAAAATGACAAAAACGAGAAACAAATTGACAAAAAAATTAGACAAGCGACACAAAACAAAACCAGAAAAGAGACAAAAAATTAGACAAAAAAAAGTTAGAAAGCAACATACGAGACAAAAAATTCCATAAATGACACAAATGAGACAAAAAATGACAAAAGTGAGAAACAAAACGACAAAAAAATAGACAAACGGCAAAAATCAGACAAAAAAACAACAAAAGCAAGACAAAATATTACAAAACGAGACACAAAACAACAAAAAGGAGACACAAAATGACAAAAGAACAATCTAGTATTTTACTTTCTGATCCAAACAACTTGTCATGTTCTAGAAATGATTCTAAATTTATAGTTTTACTAATTTACAATCTGCAGTTAATGTCTTCTCTGGAATTTTTCCACTTTGAGGGCCGGATTGGACCCTCTGGAGGACCGCTTTTGGTCCATGGGCCTCATGTTTGACACCCAGATCTAGTGTTTCTGTAATATAAAGATACATTAAACTAAACAGTGTGTTTTGAGATCTCATTTAGCTAAATTTTGTTGAAAGAGGGCTTTTATTGTTGTCAGGACAGCTTTCTCCTTGTTTTTTAATTGGTGTCATTATGCAAGAGTTGGAATAAACACATGCAGGCACATTTAGAAAAAATCAGCTCCACTGTCTGGATTTTAGATGAATTAAAAACTATTTCTCCTCCATCTTTTCGTTTACAGCTTGCTTTGATTGGTCTAATTACTGACCACAAGAGAGAAACTGCTGTTTTTCTTTCTTTCCTTGTATTAAATCAATAAATGATGCATTCTTCTATAAAGGATTTGAGCCCTAATAGTGCATTTATGATGCTGATAATAAAACTGTGCTCCTGTGATCATTGCATCACATGCCTTCCTGCAGAAATTATCTGAATAATTCACTCGCAAATGTGTCAGATCTTCGATGAAATATGGGGATCTTTAGTGGTCGGTGTGTTCTGCTAATTGGTACAAGCGCCTGAGGCCAAGTTCCCATCTAACAAACTGAGGACAGCAGCTCACAGGGAACACTGCAAAAATAGAAGCATGACAAATAAAAGCTGAATTAGAACAGATGGCCCTGAACGGTTAATATACAGGCGCAAAAAGCCACATATAACACCCAAATTCACCCCCAAAACTGCATAAAACAAAGACGAATAAGTGATTTTACACGACGGCCCATTGCTTTAAATAGCTGTTAGCATGGAGTGTGAAAAAGCAGCTTAATAGTCTGTGACGTGGCACGACTAATACTGTAAATAGACCAATCATGTCTTCGCATTCTTTTATTCTACTAATGTATTGAAGCAGGAAAGAGTAATGACCCCCTCTGAGTCCAAACCCACTGCAAGTTTTTAAAAAAAAAACAACAAAAAAAAAACAGCAGCACTCATTTTAATTCATTTTTCTCCACACTAATTTATTAAAGACGTGTGTTAATTGTAATGCGCTGTAAATCTTAAAGACGCGCAGCATTAAGTATGGATTAAAACGGCACCATATTGTAGCCAATAGCTGCCTTTAAATCCACAATAAATGCATATAAAACGCAGGCTTTCAGTTTAAATGAAAAGAAATAATCCGAACAAAAAATCAGTTTCAAAATATTTGCAAAAGGAAATGATTTGATCCTAAAACGCAGATCGACGCTGCGTGAAAATTCAGACTTGATCCGGTGCGTTCTGAGGAAAGGAGGTGATGCATTTCAGGGTGGAAATCACTCAGCCGGGGCGTGTTTCATTTATTGACAGATTCAAGCTCACTTAGTTCTGCAGCTCTTCATTTATTCTGTTTTTGGACTCCGTCTTTCTCTCTCTTTCTCCCTGCTTTGACCCTCTGAGGTCACACAAGCAATTCTTTTTTTAAACGCATGATTAATTTCTCAGTAGGGCGACAGACTAATGCATTATGAAAAAAAAGAGAAGTGAAATGTATTCCAACGGGCTAATAGCGCTATTGTATTCTCCTGCTTCACATGGTTTAGTCATACTTCGCTTCTGATAACATGTCAGACAGCAGCTCTCTCAGGGAGGGGAAGGTGTGTGTCATTATGCTTCAAAACAAGCACAAAATAAAGAAATAAAATAAAACGGTTATTATTGTCATTGAGAAACACACAGTGTAGCTTGGAAATGTGCATATTTATAGGTTTTTATACATAAACCTTAACAAATACACAGATAAAATGCAGAAACTGCCAAATTGGTTTCAAAATATTCTTAAAAATATAGATAATACAGAAAAAAATACAGTTATAATCTTTACAATAACATACAATTTAAAAAACTAGCAGCTAAAATAATAATTAAAACTTTTTTTTAAAAATGTGTTAAAAATCAGCTATTAAAACTGCTTTATTTTGTTTGTTTTGCATCTTTTTATTTGTTGTCATCTCGCTATTGTGACGTCACGCGTTTCAATAATAGCTGCGCCGGCCCCCCGTGCCCGTGCGCGTGTGGCTCGTGCTCGTTCCCGTCACCCCCCGCCGTGTTGTTCCCGTGGCGTCCGTCCGCGACACAAAAGCACGCGCGGTGACGGGCTAAATTGGTTTGAAAAGGAGCAGATGGGGCTCGCGCTCTCTCTTACTCTGTGTGTGTGTGTGTGGCGCGCACACGCAGGAAGCTCACGCGCACAGATTTAAGACTGAATCTAAAATTTTAAAAAAAGGAAGCATCCCGTCATGTTTATCAAGATGCTGCTGAGAAAAAATAAATTGCAGCCAATTTCCATATCCAGCAGATTTTATTTTTATTTTTACCAGACTAACAATAATTTAGAATTTACTAAAAACTTGCAAAGAAGTTGCACTTTTTAATGTTTCTTTCACAAAGCAAGTGTAATGTCAAAAGTGTGCACAGTCTCTATTATATCTTTATCTTCAGCCTTATTGTACTTTTTTATTTCTTCCATGTCCCATTTAGTATCTATAGTATCTGCTGTAAATGTCCCTATGAAGGATTAATACACCTTATCTTGTCTTATCTTATCTTATGTCATGTGCAATAAACCAAAGTGCAATTCATTTGTGTATATATTCTTAAATTTTGTGTTGTTAGCATCCTCGTGTGTATTTTTTTCTGATGTATATTGTATATATAGTGCATTTATCTGATGCCTTTGATTTATAAATGTGTCCTCTTGATTTTCCTTGCTGTCACTTTGCTGCTATGATTGCAAATTTGTCCTTGTGGGACTAATAAAGGATATTCTATTCTATTCTATTCTATTCTATTCTATTCTATTCTATTCTATTCTATTCTATCCTGATCTAAGTCTGGCTCACAGATCACACCATGATGCTTCCCTGCATCCCTGCCTGCTCTGTCCCCATGCCATAACTGTTTATTTCACCTTTAGAAGAAGAAGAAGAAACAGGCTTTATTTGTCACAAATACCTTTTTGCAGCACTGTGAAATGTTGAGGGTCAGCCATGGTATAAACCCATGGAGCAGGAAGGGTTAAGGGTCCAACAGTGAGCCATTGGGGCCACTGTTGGACCCTTGAGCATGGCCCTAACCCTTCCTGCTCCAGGAATTGTTTATTCTGAATGCACACGAGCATTTAATAATCCTTCAACCACAGAAAGCAAATTTATTCCAACTTTTCTGTACTTTACTTAAAGCATTCAGGTCAAAATTCTAACTAGGGTCAGGATTAGGTTCTCAAACTGCCATCTTACCTGAATGTTTTTCCTTCATGACACCAGAAATCTGAACAACTTTGTTCTGAGCCTCCCTTAATTAACGAGGACGTCAGTATTTGGATCTCCACTCCCCCATGAGTCCCATGAAGAGTTAAATGAGATCCTCCTCTCAGATCCTTCATATCTGGGTTATGGACTTCCCTATTTAGGCCTTCACCTTCATATCAGTAATCTGCTGCATATTTTTAGTGGAAGGAGTAATTCAGTAGCAGCAACATGGATGGTTTTTAGGAGCTCGAAGAGGAATCCCTGATCTGAACCCCTTAGAAAGAAAGTGAACATTTTTCAGGCCCTGCTGGGTGATGGGAGCCTCTTTTTATCTCCTGGGAACAACCTGCACATGTATGAAGAGTCACGTTTCCTACAGCAGCATTGAATGTTGCACTGATCCTCTGTCTGTCTTTATTTTCCTCTTTCCTCTTCCAGCCCCTACGGTCAGGCTAATGTTTTTCCTCCACACTGTGTCTGTGTTTAAGAGCCACATCTCCAATGCCAGCCTCTTCTGCTGCCAGCAGTCACTTTTAACATCAGTTTGCTGGTAATTAATTTGCAACTCAGGGTGCATGTGCAGCGGAGCAGCAGACACCCATCCTGATGGCTGCTACTGTAGTTAGGACTAGGCGTGGAGCTGCGTGCGTGTGCGTGTGAAGAGAGAGTGTGCATGCGTGTGTGTGTGTGGGCGGGGGATGGAAATATGAATTAATTTAATATTAATATTCATTAGGTGACTAATATGGAGGGAAAATGAGCAGAAAATGATCTTAAATTCACTGTTTGTTGGTTTGATTTTTGATTGACAGCTCGGCGACACGTCACTGACGGAGAGAGAGAGTGTGCGCGCGCACGTGTGTGTCCTGGACGGTGGGCTGAGCTCGTGCTCTACACGCCAATCAAGCTCGAGGCAGGTGAGAGAGAGAGAGAGAGGGGTGAGAGACGCAGGGAGTGAGCGGGGGAGAGAGAGTGAGACGGATTAGAACGGCGCGTGGAGTCTCTGAAAAGGGAATAAAGCCGGCGCGAGCGTCGCAGTTTACTCACACCTCACGAGCGGACTCACTCCACAGCTGGAGAGAGTGAGAGAAAAAAAAAGCCGGTTACCGATTCCACGTGTCTCCCGGATCCAGTTTCGGTGTTATTCAGCGTGTTTGTGTTGTTTTAAACAATGAGTTTTTCAAAGCTGCGTGGGATAAATCGATCTGCGTCGTGACGGGGACAGTTTGGTGACGGGATTATTCCCACAAGTCTGAGGTAACGAGCGCTCCTTTAACTTAAAATGTTCAATGTTTGTTAAAATTACACCAGAAGTTGTTTATGAAAATGATTTAAAGAAGTGATGACGCTCGAAACGTGTCACATTCCGCTGCATGTCTGTCTACAGTTATCCTACTGTAAAATAATAATACATTATTGTCATTAATATCATAATTATTATTTTGAATATTCTACTTTTAATGCTGTTTAAACAAACCGTTCAATATTGCTCCGTGTAAGTTAACGTGAAGCTGTGAATTTTACGGCAGAAGGCCTGGAGGAGAAAAAAAACTTGTCCGGAAGAGAAGCTGAAAATAGTTGAATATATTGTGTAATTTGAAATTAAACTCTTCAGATAGTGTCATTTACTACATGTCATATTAGTCTGCTGCGCTGCAATTATGTGTTAATTTTAAACAGCTGCTTTTCGTTTTACATTTTGGCTATTATAATGTCTTATTTTAATAATGTTTCCATGAATAAATAGCAATTAATTGCAAATGTATCAGCGGTTTAATTGTTCGGTTTATTTCTTCATTTAGTTGAAACTAACTAAATTTCCATCCTTGCTTTTTTACTGTTAAAACAAACGTGATGCACACAGAGGTTTATATCAGTGTGCTGTGAGAGAAATATCTATATTTTTAAAAGTGAATTATTAAACTATAAATAATAAAAGTGACCAGCTGAAGCCAGATAAGATTCCCTACTGAGATAATATATTATTATAAGGATAAAACAATTTGCTTTGTATATAATTCAAAAATATCATTAATTGTTAAAATAATGCAGCAAAAATAAATAAAAAATCTGTCACACAGCTCATTAAAATGTCTGTTATTAATTTACTGTCTCACACTGAATTCATTCTCTGCAAATCATGCTTTTTAAAAAAACAGATGAATATAGATATTTTAAAAATATAAAGGAATGTTTTTTAAGATGAAGGAATGCACTCGTGTAGCACAGACAGTGCAGCTTTCTTAAATAAAATTAAAATGAAATATTAGTTTAACAAAATTCTAATGTGAATAAAATGACATTAAGCTGCATTTAATTTCTGCGTGCGTCCTGCGGGTGTTATCCTCTTATTAGCAGTGGTGGTCCAGGCTTAATGTTTTAAGTTACAGATTTTTTTGATCAAAACACTGCGTTGAAAAATTAATTCGTGCCCGAGTCTGTGTGTTTTTGGTTGTAATTTTAGATAATATTGTCCGTGTGTGTTTTCTCAACCTCTTTCATTGACTGTACTGCTGAAAACACACACAGGCAGAAACATTTTAGATTTAGTAACAGACACTTTGGGTAAAACACATCAATTGGTTGTCTTTATTTAATTTTAAAAATGCAGAGGAGCTTCATAAAGATATAAAAATATGTTTTAATTTCTCAGTAATTCACTGTGCTCATTCAGTTTTGTTTTTTGATTTTCCTTTGCTTTTAATGATTTATCAAGAGTAGTTTAGATGACAGTAATTGCATTCTGTAAGACAAGATGATTAATTTTTTTTAATGATGTTGAAGTATTTTAATTTGTGTTAAATTCTTTAAAGGGGGATTTTAAAAAGTTGACTATAAATTGGATTAATTTAATTAATAATGATCATTATTCTTCTCTTCTTTTTACCCTTTTAAATAAATGTTACACCGCATCGGATTATTTCTACTTATGCAGTAGAATTTAAGTATTATGAGTAATTATTTAGGTATTTCTAATTAAGTGTAATACAGAAATAAAGGGAGTGTGTTTAAACTCTTTTATGGTAAAATCTTCAACACACGTGGATCTTTTTTTTCTCTCTTTTCAAACAGGTCGCCGTACAGCCAGATCTTCTCACAGCATGGACAAGGCCCATCTCACTGGCACTAATGACATCATAATGACGAGCTCCACAGGCCCTTATCAGCAGGAACCCCTGACGCCGCCCAGGCCCACCCATCTGCACTCCTCTTCCTCCTCCTTATCCTCGCCCTCTCCTTCCTCTTCCTCCTCGCCCCTCAAACCCAACCAGGTGGGTCAGGTCATCCTGTACGGCGTCCCCATCGTGTCGCTGGTCATCGACAACAACGAGAGACTTTGCCTGGCGCAGATTTCCAACACGCTCCTCAAGAACTACAGCTATAATGAGATCCATAACCGCCGCGTGGCGCTGGGCATCACCTGCGTCCAGTGCACCCCGGTGCAGCTGGAGATCCTCCGCCGGGCCGGAGCCATGCCCATCTCGTCGCGGCGCTGCGGCATGATCACCAAGCGTGAAGCCGAGCGCCTCTGCAAGTCTTTCCTGGGAGAGAACGCGCCGCCCAAACTGCCCGACAACTTCGCCTTCGACGTGACGCACGAGTGCGCCTGGGGTTGCCGTGGTAACTTCATCCCGGCACGCTACAACAGCTCCAGGGCCAAATGCATCAAGTGCTCCTTCTGCAACATGTACTTCTCCCCAAACAAGTTCATTTTCCACTCCCACCGCACGCCAGACGCCAAGTACACCCAGCCCGACGCCGCCAACTTCAACTCCTGGCGACGACACCTCAAACTCTCCGACAAACACCCGGCTGATGAGCTGGTCTACGCGTGGGAGGATGTCAAAGCTATGTTCAACGGAGGCAGCCGAAAGAGAGCGCTGCCCTCCTCTTCTCACTGCTCCTCCATGGGTGCTATGAAGAATCTGTCGGGTTCGGTGGTGCCTCACATGATGGGACCCGACCTGGGCGCTCAGAAAAGATCCCGCTTCGAAGACGACGACGATCTAGACGGAGACAGTCTGTCTCCCCGTAAGACCCCACGTAGCTACCCTGTCATCCCCGTCCCAAGCAAAGGCTTCGGCATGCTGCAGAAGTTCCCTCCCACGTCACTCTTTCCTTCCCCGTATCCCTTCCCAGCGTTCGGCCTGTGCCAGCAGAAGAAAGAGGACAGCGATGTTGCAGCTGGGCAGAAAGGAGCAGGGCTGTCCGGTCTTTTATGGCCCGGCCGCAAAGACACTTTCTATCCTCCTTTCTGCATGTTTTGGCCGCCGAGAGCAGCAGGAGGAATCCCAGTCCCGACCTACCTCCAGCCTCAGCCCAGCAGCCTCTCCTCCCTGGCAGACAACCCCTCCCTCCGGCAGGCCTTCCTGGACCTGTCAGACCCCAGTGAATCTGCAGCCGTAAGTAGCAACGGAAACGGTGTCAGTTCAACTATTGCCCCCAACAACGGGACGGCCACACAGAGATCTGGGCTTTTTGACCCAGAGTGCACAACAATTACCCCTGACCTCCGCCCTGTGACATCAGAGGGGTGGCTCAAGCTGCTGGACGCCCCGACCCTCCAGACAAGGAAGCCAAGCTATGGCTCCGCTTTCCGTCCCGTCATTAAAGATGCAGAGAGCATCGCCAAGCTCCACGGCAACGGTGGAGGAGTCGCTGGGGCAACAGAGGAGGACTTTGGGGCCGTGGTCGTCGGGTCGGACCGACACCAGCGGCTATCGCCCACTAGCAGCTGTAGCTACGGAAGTGAAAGCGGAGGCGACGGAGAAGCAGAAGGAGGAGAGAGCGAAGAGGAGGGGGAGGTGGACGTGGAGTCGTCGAAGCAGGAGGACGAGGAGGAGGAGGGGAGCTTCAGCAGCAGGCCACCACAGACTCAAACCAACCTGTACCTCCCAGCGCTGAGCGACAGCGCCGGAGAGGAGAGGGGGAAGGACAGAGGGAGTGGCGCCATGTATCCCAGCACCTCCCCTCGATCCTCCTCAGATCCCGTCCACCAGGACTCCCCTAGCCTGCCCGCCTCCCCCCCTGCCAGCCTGCCTCTCTCCAGCTCCACCCCTCCTCACCGAGAGGACACAGCTTACAAAAACGTAAATATCCCCACAGGCCACTTTAGCTAATTATTATTTAAATGGTGCTGCAGTCAGGCAGCGGTGTGATCTGCATAAGCAGATTGATAGGCCGCTTTCTCCCTGTAGAAATTGAAACAGTCACCCCACTCTGATCCCGGCTAATAGGCCCAGGCGTGGATTGTTTAATGGCCACAATGTGTTTGTTCTCCCTCTGTCACCCCAGCCTGTTAGGGCAACTCTAATCTTTAACCTGTCGACTCCCACATTAACCAGGCCTCCGAGAGCAGGGAGAGGAGGAGCATGTTAAACTGGTTAGATTATCCACTGTCAACATGTCTCACAGATTTCAGAGAGGGAAGAAAGCATAAAGCCCAAACCCAGATACTCCAGATTAAATCATCATATTGGCTTATTAAAAACAGAGTGAACCACGGACACCATGTGTGTCAAGTAAGAGTTAAATTCTACAAAAAGATCAAATAAAATCCTGAATATGAGACAATAAAGCAGGTGTTTGGAGAAAAAAAACACATAATGACATCACACTGCTGTTCCTCTGCTCTGTTGTTATTCCACTATATAATGTTTGGTTTGTAAATGAAACACTCACCGACTTTATGTGATTTCCAGGTTCACAAAAACAGAGACGAAGGATTACCTGCATATGCAACCAAAGACAATTCCAGCATTTCTGGTGAGCACACACGTTTTCATCTTCTCTGTATTTCAGTTTAAAACTACAGATTGCACAGCATGTAAACATTTTTACAAATATAACTAAATGAATCTGTTTGGTAGAGTTTACTTTGGATTTGCACAATAGTTAGATTGCTTTATAAACCATCTTCGTTCCACATAGTATTTGCAGAACCAAAAGAAGAGTTTCTCTTTCATATACAAGCCCCACAAATATTGCTTTATCCGCTCGACTGTTCCACTACCCTGTTTTACCATGTCTTGGATTTTTTTACACCCTTTCATCAAACAGCATTACACAATCTATTTCACCAAACTGTTACACACTCTCCGTTTCATCAGAGTCAGTTGTGTTATAGCGTTTTTGTTTCATTTATTGTCTGACTGAGTGGTTTTATGGCGTCCTCGTGTCCCTGCGAGCCTCATATTCCTGTGACGTTTCATTTGCTCCTCTCATCTCCCACTCTGACCCTTCTGCTGGAGAAAATATCTTGTGTGCGTTTTGGGACAAACACACCTGGTACACTCGGCCACATGACGCACAAGTGCACACACACACATGCACACGCACACACAAAAGAGACACACACCATGCGTACACTTAGTTATCTCCATGTGTCCGGATAACCGGCTCAGCCAATGGGCCTTACTGAAGCTCTCTTCCTGTCTGTCTCTCTCGTTCCTTTTCCAGATGAAAACAAAGAGCAGAATAGTTTCTTTGTGGCGGAGAGTGAGACGTCAGCGCCGGACTACTGGAGGGAGAGCTCAGGTACGAACACTCACTTACGTTTTTCACAAGTGGTTGCAGAGCAGCCGCAGTCGGACGGAAAACGGCAAATGAATCGAAAAAAGCACAATGTGAAAATGGTAAATTAGGTGGTCGTGAAAGTGATATTATTTGGATTGCACGGTAAATTTAATTTCTGCATGTTGGTTTTATGCCTGTGTAATGTGAATGTCGAGCCATCACTAAACTCTAGATTAAACCATGATAAAATAAGAGGTAGAATAGAATAGAATAGAATAGAATAGAATAGAATAGAATAGAATAGAATAGAATAGAATAGAATAGAATAGCTTTATTGTCATCATACATGGAGGCATGACGAAAACATAAATAGCTCCTGCTGGACGGTGCATTGATAAGAAGCAATAAGAAATAAAACATCAACATTAAATAATAAAATCAAATGTACATTTAAAACAAGACAATATTAAAAATGACAACAAATTCAAAGGAGGCCAGATATATACAATATGGGAGGTAGATGAAATTAAATAAAAAGCAATAAAATAGAATAAATATGTTCAGGAAATTGCACGTGAGCAGCATTTGAACCATTAAAAGTGATGCTGCTTTCAGGTTTTCAGGTGTTTGGAGTTCAGAAGTCTGATGGACGATAGGTAAAAACTGTTTCTCAGCCTGTTTGTCCTGCATTTTCAGGATGTGAGTCTCTTCTCTGATGGCGGCAGGCTGAACAGCTGCTGGTCAGGATGTGTGCTGTTTGCCCAGATCTTTTATATATAGATAAAAGTAAAAACTCTCACTTGTTAAAATTATGGCTTTCAAAGAATTACATTTAGCAAATGACATTTGGAATATTTGAAGCAGTGAGAGAACGTTCCTCAGTCTTTATCCGTCTCCTCTCAGATGTTCAGGGATCCAGATAAATACACCCGGAGATGGAACAGCAGAGGAAAGCTGCTTCTGCCACGGCGGCTCTCTTTAGCGGTGTTGTCGCCGGGGCTGTTACTCTTAGGGGGGCCGTTATAGTTCAACAAGAAAACATCAGCTCAGAGATAAGCAGCCGCGCCGGCAATCTCCATCCTAGACCCATATCGCCGCAGACATAATTGCCTTTTTTTTCCCTTTCTCAGCGCAAAAAAGCCTTTCCCCGTTTGAAAAAGATCACAGCTTATTGCCTTTTTATATCTGTCAGGAAGACATTAAAAGTGCTTTATGACATCTGTGCCAACATTTATATCTACCCCCCCATTCCCTGATCCCCTACACACACACACACACACACACACACACACCGTAATGATCCCTGCGCATAATGTATAATGTATTTCGAAAAATTACACGAAACAAATTAAATGAGACCACCTTTCCCCTGATTGCCAAACGTCTCCCTGGGCGGTGGGAAGCTCTACGTGATTAGAAGGCCTGATTCCTCCGAGTCCCACCACCCCCCCTCCACTGTCTTTAAACTCTCCTTCTGTTTCTAGGGAGAAAAAATAATCTAATTTTCCATTTATGTAATGCAAACCGCCTTGGCTTTGACTATTCACGGTTAATTGACTGTCAAACGAGGTTGTTATCCTCGGGCACTGTCTGCAAATTTGCTTGTCAAATGAGACAGAGAGAGGAGAGGAAAGGAGAGGAGGAGAGAGAGGAGAGCTGCTCTAAATGAGAGAGAAGCCGAGGGAGGCTTAAGGAGGCAGGACATGGAATGACTGGAGGAGAATATACACATCCAGGCTGCTGGATTGCTTCATTTAAGGCGTTCAATGCCTCATTGTCACAAGTCAGACGTTAGTACAAACACACGCATGCACGCGTTACAATATAGACACTGTCACACTGGTAAGATTGAAAACAGCATGTGATGGAGATGTTTGTTCCGAAGACGGAGAAGTTTTAAAGCAACAAGTAGGTTTAGCCCCAAGGAGGGTACAGACAGAATATACATCACATGAAACGCTGTTTAACTGTCAGGCTGCTGTTTTACACTTGGTTAGTGGCTGTTTTTACCTCATGCTGCAGGTTTTAATAGCAACCGCTACCTTGAAATTCATTCACCTGCCAAAAAAAATAGCATCTTAATGCAACATTTGTCAGCGTTTGTGTTAAATTTTTAAGCAAAACTGGCGTAATGCCCATCTAAACTTTGACTCTTCAGCACTCCTGCATTCATTCAGCTTTAAACAGAAGTACCAGACTGACTGTTAATTCCCATGATTTAATCTGACAACAAGATGAGACTCAGGCCAGGTTGTGAACAGCACACATCTCTATTCTAGTTACCACAAACTTCCACTGACACCTGGAGGCCAAAGCTGGAATTACAGCTCTAAATACTGACAAGGAAGGAAGGGTTGTTGCAGTTAGTGCAGAAATACAGAAAGGTCATAGACAAAAACAAACAGAGAAGATTCGAATATGTGTTGCACATGAAAGTGTATTGTCTGGTTTAGTAATGAAACTATTTAGACACCAGAGTCACACTAAAAATGCATTTATTTCATTGTATTAAAGAACGCAAGGTCAAAGTAAGTGAGATTCATTTTAATGAAAGATAGTGGAAGCAGTGTGTTAGGTTTTAAATAATAAAACAATACAACATGATGCCAGAAAGCATTTATTCACCTAACAGCAGCTTCACTAAATATTGTATTATTTCAACAATGCACCTGGCTTTTTCCACACAAACTTTCTGCCATCAGAACCATGAAGGTTGAATCTGGTTTCATCTCCTAAAGCTGTCGTGTTTCTTTGCGTGTTCGTTTGCAAATTTAATCCGAGCTGTCTTTGAGCTCTCGGTTGGCTCCTGCCGTGTCACGCTCCGTCTCTGTGTCCAAACTGGAGGATCTGTTAACTGAGTTACGTCTGGTGATTCACACTGAGCTCTAAAGCTGTCCTTGTTGCTGTGTTTTACTCACCAGTATGTGTTGCTGCAGGTCCTTCTGGATCTGCCTGTATTCAGCAACTAGTCATCCATGTTTTTAACTTCATGTTGAGGTCACTTTATTTGTTTTTAACTACTTTTAACTAAACAGTTCAACAGGAATTAGAACTTAGAACTAGAGATTTGTTGCAGGGGTGACAACGAGGTTCCCTTTCTTTACTAGAGAGTATCTATTTAAACTAATGCAAAATGTGTTTTTCTATGCTTTCTATCAAATGCTGTTTTCTAAAGTTCTTGAAAATATGAACCTCATGGAGTTTAACTGTCTAAATCATTTTTGTGGGCCTGTTTTATTGTTTTCAGGTGATCAAAGCCAAGGTGCTGCATCTCCTGTACCACTGAAGAAGGACGTGGAAAACATGGAGAAAGGTAAAGAGTGTTTGTTTTCGTCTCAGACAGATGGTAGCAATCTCTGTAGATTGATAAATCTCAGTCATATCATGTAAACAACAGACAACCCCCTCTCCCCTTCCTCTTCTCTGTGTATTAATGTCTTCTTCCTCTGCTTGTCCTTCTGTAGAGGAGCTTCAGAAGGTTCTTCTGGAGCAGATCGACTTCAGGAGGAGGCTGGAGCAGGAGTTTCACGCTCTGAAGGGCACCTCACCATTTCCTGTCTTCCGTAAGTCTTTTTTTTTCCTCACCCCACTTTCCTTTTTTCCTGAAGGGCAGCTTCTCCTTCTCCGTCTTTAAAACCTTTCCTTGTTTTTCTCCTCTCTCTCACCTTTCCACTCTTCTCTTCCTCTGTTTTTCTAAACCTTTCCAACTCTACTTCATCAGTCGCTCAGATGATAACACTGCTCCAGGTAATTATAGGTCTTTATGCTCGTTTCAGATAATTTTCAAGATCAGATGAAACGAGAGCTCGCCTACAGAGAGGAGATGGTCCAGCAGCTACAGATGGTAAGACTAATGGCACAAAAACATGCTTGTAAATGACAAATAAAACATCCCATTATAGATACATGAGTGAAAAAAAAGCCCCACTGATTGCTTTAAACAACCATCTTTGTAATGATTTCGAGAACAAATATAATTAGGAGTAATTATGAAGCACTTCTCATTAAAATATAGGTGCACAGTTTGAACAGGAAAATAAGAAATCAAAAACAGACAAGGGAACGTGACAATAATTACTCAATTATCACCACAAACGCAGCAGATTGGAGACACAATTAGGAAATTCTGGTTAAAAAGAAAACAGAAATGAAACCATCAGTAGGACTGGACTGGACGCTGGTGCTGCTGCTTATTTGTCCGTCAGAAAGAAACATCCAATCATCTAGTTTGTCTTTCATGGGTGACGAGTTCCTCGGCAGCCGTCTGAATGTTTCCGTCGACATCAATCAGCGGAGCAGCTGGCAGACAGAATGACAGACGCTGTTTGTCTTTGACACATGCAACAACTGTACACGCTTGTATGCACATGACGGCGAAGCGTGCGCACACGCCAAGACACATGCAAGAGCTCGCCACATTCATGTAAACACAACGGCACTCATTTATAAGTCTGTACGTGCACGGCAGAGCGCACGTACACGCGTGGAAATTGACAAATGTGTCTAGAAGCAGCAGATGGATCCGTCTGAGTGTAATGACACATTAACTTCACCCAGACAGTCAAATGAATTCCAACAAAATCTGTAATTTGTGGTACAAATTTAAAACTTTACGCATCTTGGCTGAAGTTTCTGCAGTGATGAAATACTGATTTCTTCAAAACAATGTATTTAGCTTGACAGAATATATGTATTCTTCTAATAAACACAGAATGAAGTGCTGTTAAAATTTTGTCTGTTCATTCCAGATTGATCTTACTGTGGTCTGTGTCTTTCAGATTCCCTACGCAAACATCATCAGAAAAGAAAAAATCAGCTCCCATCTCAACAAGTAGCTAAAGGTAACAGGATTTAAGTTCATGTAATAATGCAGCTTATTAACACTTTTACACACAGATAAATGTGTGTTTTCTTTAAGGTTGGGGTTAAAAATAGCAAAACTGTGAAATTCAATTACTTTTTGGTTTTCATTTCCTTGATAATGAATTTTCTTGCAAACCTTCCCCATCTGAGAGTTGCAGCTTGTTAAATTTAGCTTCACTGTGGGTTCGACAGACTGCTCCTGAACAGCGGAGTCTCTGGAGTGTCTGTCAGACTTTGGAAAGGAGCGACCCAGAATCTGAGACTAATGTTTGCTTTGTTTTTTATCGTCTTCAACAGGCTGAGTCAACAGAATCAGGAGGCTGGTAGAGGCTGCTTTTGTGAATGTCCTCTTTTGGTTTTGGTTTTAAGAGACATGAAAAGAGACAGAAGCATAGCAGAGACAGAGCATAGCATACATTTCCTGTTTTTTCCTGGACAGCGGTCGTTTGACTCCGTCGTCTCCTCCGTTAACTCTCCGTCTGTTAAGAACTCACTGCTTTGGGGTACTGGTAAAGACTCTCAACTGTTCCATTTGTTCAAGTTTCTTTCCCCAAACCGACTGAGCTGAACACAGCTGAAACTCTGTCGTCACCCGTGTGTCGAAGCTTTATCCAAACAGGACCAAAGCAAACTGGGCCTTTGCTGCCCTCTGGGAACTTTCCAGGCCTGAAGACCACCAGGAAGACGTGAGTTTCCCAACTGTACATAAAGACTTTGAGTGAGGACCGACTTCACGCTGAAACTTCTGTTGTTGTTGTTGCTCCGGTTTCACCAAACGGGGACCTTTAAAAAGAAAGGAACAAGTTTAGTTCATCCTCGACTTCTAATCCCAAAGGGGTTCTTCTCATCAGCTGTAAACACAAATGATAGATACAAACTTGGTCTGTCAGATGAAGAGCAAAATATTTAGGAAAACATCACAATATGAGCAGTATTGATGTTCTGGGTTGTAAACCTGATGGAAAGGAATCACAGAAATGTACACTAAGAATTTGTGCCTCAGGTGCAGGATTTGGGAGTGATTTCTTCATGTATTAAACCTACTATATTCTCTGCTATGTAACATCTGGTGGTATATTTTCTACCCCAACATTCTAAAGTGAACTTCACATCAAACGGACCAGCTCGAGTTGAAATCATTTATTTAAATTCACACCGACAGTATTTTTTCCACATTCAATCTGCCTTTGGGTTTTAATAGATGGTGAACAGAAAATCCTCGCTTTCTTTACAAAAGAATGATCCAGGCAACAAGGAGCAGAAGACAGAAGTCTGTCCCTGTTATGTATTTATCTGTAAATGGTTCCACCTGACTGTATAAAACATCATCCATGAGAATATCCAGCTCACAGTCAGTCTAAATGTGTTTGTTTGTTTATTTCAATCCCCTGATTGTGAAAATACTATTTATTATAATCTTAAATGAAAAAGAGAGAAACAGTGATGATGATGATGATGATGATGGTGCAGTCACGTGTATGTTAAAAAATTAAAAACTCACCCGCCTTGTTTATAGAATGAATGAATAAATCTCATCGACTGAAAAAAAGTTATCATTATAAACTGTTAATGAAGATGCATTTCAAAATGTTCTTGTAGTTTCTCTACTATTTATGTGTAAATTAAAAGTCTATACAAAAAAACAACGTGGTTTCATGATTAGAGCGATTTCATGTTTTTTTAATTTAAATTCTGTGTACAACAGAATATTATCGGGTCTTAAGCCTATTTTGTTTTAATTTAGACAATTTAATTTGATGAACTTGATATATCTATATCCTAATACTGAGGGGTTTTAGTTTAATATCTCAGGTAAAGTAGTAAAACATAATATTAAATGAAATTCTCATCTTAACATTACGTTTTTGTGTTGTATTTAGCCTAATATTAAAGGATACGGTAATGGTAATAGAAATAACACTTTCGGGTCCTCAGAGGTTACTCAACATGTTTTATTATGACAAGTTTCAAAAGTAACAACTGAAGTAATGATAGAAATAACGTCTCTTCTGTATTATATATATATATATATATATATATATATATATATATATATATATATATATATATATATATATATATATATATATACATATATATATATAAAAAAATAAAAAAAATAAAAGAACATTCAGAAAAAAATCAACCAAAATTCATAGAATTTCACTAAATTTTGGTTGATTTTTATGTGAATGTTCTTAAAGAAAATATCAAAAGTTTTACTGATATATATGTGATCACTTTAGATATTTTTAAGATTTTTTTGGAAGATTTTTATTCATTTTGTGAAAATATTTAAAATTTTTATTTATTTTTTTAGTTTTAAAATTTTTATTTCTTGCCAAATTAGTTTTTTTTGTTTTTTTTGTTTGTTTTTTTAAATAAAAATTGTAAGGGAAGCTTTTAAAGAAGTCTCTTCCTAAAGATTTTGCAATTTTTTTTTTATAGATTTGGGGATTTTTTTTGCTGAATTTTGGGATTTTTTTCAGACTAAGGAACAATTTTTTGCTGCCCGTAAATGAAGACAACAGGAGGGTTAAATAACAGAAGATACCCATTGCTTCTGTTTCACGACCTCCGCTGGCGGTTTACGGCAGCTGCCTCTCTGGGAGTGGCAGTAGAAGAAGAAGAATCTGCCAGCATGGCGTTTACTCTCTACTCTCTCATCCAAACCGCTATTCTCTGCACGAATGCAGTCGCTGTGCTGCATGAAGAGAGGTTTCTCAGCAAGAGTAAGTGTCCTTTCATATTTTATTTTCATGAATTAACGGTGGACAGGATGCTAAAAGCAGCTAGCTGGGCGTTTGGACTCTATTATCTGGATGAAACAGGCTCTCCTATTGACATTTACAGGCAGAAAATTGAAGTTTGAATGTTAGAGAGACATGTATGATGTGGAAATAAGACCTTAAACTGCTTGTTTTTGTAAAATATGTGCAAACACTGCATATGTGCTGCCAGGGTTATCTCTAATAATCAGCTGCTAGCTTCTATCTCTGTGTTTTTGTCCTCTTTCTCAGTTCTAATTTGTCCATCACTGACCTCAATCTGTTCAAATCAAAGCTCAAAACCTTTCTATTTAGTGGCATGGTGACATTTTATTTCAGTTTTCTGTACTAGCTTTTAGATGTGTATTTTAGTGTTGTTTTATTGTGGTTTATTTTATTGCTTTTGCTGCTGTCTCTGTTTTAATTATTGCATTGTTTTTAAGTTATTCTGTTGTTTTGCTGTAAAGCACTTTAGTCGCCCTTCGGACGGTGGTGAAGGGCTACAGGAAGAAACTTTGATTGGCTGATTGTTATTCTGTTTTTCCAGTCGGCTGGGGTGTCGACCAGGGAGTTGGAGGTTTTGGGGATGATCCAGGAGTCAAAGCCCAGATCCTCAACCTCATCCGCTCAGTCCGGACCGTCATGAGAGGTTGGAAAAGTAGAAAAATACAGATTCAAGCAGCTGAACTTCCCACATACATCAATGTTTAACCCAGTCTTAATGCAAAGCAGTCATACTGAAGCAGGGGAGAAAAACTCATCTTAGTCCAGGTTCCACATCCAATCCAGTCTGATCTCCAGTGGATCAGAAACCACAGTGTAATAACCCATATAACAACGACTCCTAATGGTTCCTTTGTTTTAGTGCAAAAGTACATTCTGAAAATGTTCACATTTAAGGAATTATCTTTACACAAAACATTATGAACAAGCTGAAATTTCTGAAGAAAAATCATTTCAATTTCATCAACATTCATCCTCAGTTCATCATTTCCACATTACAACTTCCAGATCACAGAGTGTCGACAAAGGAACACAACATTTAGTCACCTGGAACTGAACCAGAGAGGATTTTACTGGATGATCAAAATGATAGGAGTCAGACAAAAAAAAAGACAAAATATTACAAAAAGTCAGGCACAAAATGACAAAAACAAGACACAAATCAACAAGAAATTAGACAAATGACACAAAACAAAACAAAATAGAGACAAAAAATTAGTGACAAAAAAAATGAACAAATGACAAAAACGAGACAACAAAGTTATACAAATGACACAAGACCAAAAATGACACAAACAAGACCAAAAATGACAAAGGCGAGAAACAAAACCACAAAAAAGTAGACAACACAAGCAAGACAAAAAAAACAAAACGACAACAATAAGAAACAAAACAGCAAAAACATGAGACAAACGACAAAAGTCAGACAAAAAATACCCAAAAATAACACAAAAAAATGACAGAACAATGAACAATCTAGTATTTTACTTTATGTTCAAAACAACTTGTCATGGTCTAGAAATGATTTTAAATTTATAGTTTTACTAATTTACAATCTGCAGTTAATGTCTTCTCTGGAATTTTTCCACTTTGAGGGCAGGATTGGATCCTCTTTTGGCCCGTGGGCCTCATGTTGGACACCCCTGGTTTAAAATGTTTCCCAAATAAAACACTAAATAAATAAAAAAACAGCAAAATTGCTGCATAAATCAGAAATATCTCACTTGTTTTGACTCCAGTTCTACTATTACTACTGATGGAAGCAGTTTTCTAACTAACTTTTTCCACGTTTCTTGTTCTAACAGTGCCTTTAATCATGGTGAATTCTGCCTGCATCGTTCTGCTGCTGCTGTTTGGTTGACGGCTGCCCAGAGAAAAACCACACACTCTCACACTCAACGGTTCGTCATTCAGAGACTTCTGCCATCGTTGGTCATCAGACGGCTGGAAATGTTTTTCTAAATGCAAAGAGAAGAAAAAAAAATCATCTGTGGTGTCAACTTCCTAACATCGGCACCAAAAGGACAAACTTCATTCACTCTGGTGAAGTTTTAGCACCACACAGGAGGACAGTTCACCTCTGGTTTTGTGCTGCACAGAGAGTTGTAGTTCTCACTTTTCTCATGTTATTCTGGACACATTGAGATGAATCTGTTGTGGTGATTTAATGATTTGTGTCGTATGTTTTGTATAAAGTTCAGCTCAGCAGTGAAGACTCGACAAGGTGCTCAAAGATCATGTTTAGCCGGTCAATTTAACAGAGATTTAAAGTGTAAACTTGTGTTAAATGTTGGAACACACAGATGAGAAAGGTCCCAGATTTGCTGGTCTGTTAAGTTAAAGTAAAGATTGTATTTCTAATTTGCCTGTGGGGCCTTTTAGGACAGTGAGTGCAATTCACAAAAACCAAGAATAAAAGTTACAGCAATCTGCTTATTAATGTGTAAAATGATCCGTTCTGTATCATCTCTGAGAATTAGACTAAATGTAAAACGTAAATTTTAAGCATTATTACCAAACCCAACTCAAACCAATGTCCTTTGTACTATTTACACTTTGATACCCTCTCAGACATCCAGGTGGTATTTTGTCTTGAAATAAATTCATTTTCATTAAATCCTCGTCATCTTTCTGTGACAGTGGAAGGATACAGAAAATGAAATGTAGATAAGAGCTGCAGCTGTTTTCCATTTAAATTAGCCTCTGAATGTTCTCTGACTGGAGAGCAAATAGAGATAAATATTGATCATCCCGTCTATCTCTGACCTGCAGGTAGATTAATGCCACTGTAACCTTCAGTGGTTTACATTTAGACATTATTTATACACTCAATACTGTATTGACTATCATTTTTAACTTGCTTTTCAAGGTTTTAATTAATTTTATTATTTTGTTTGCATTTGTTTATATTGATAAATTGCATTTGGTATTTTTGCACCTTCTTGTTTTAACTTTGTCTTAATTTTTCCTCGCTTTCTTTGGCTTTCCTGCCTGCTTTCCGGTTCTTATTTCACCTTCTTGGTGTCCTATTGTTGCCTCGTCTGTCAAAGTACATTGTGAACCTAAAACACGTTTGAAAGGCAGGTTTTCTTTTAAAAATCACACCATTTATCAAACGAAAAAAACTGAAAAAATTGTGTGACGTTCAGATTTCTGATTGCCTCTGAATGCATCGTGTGTGACATCAGGTTCTGTCAGAAAAAAATGACCAAAAATAAGTTTAAAATTGTGATATTCAGTTAAAATAATTGCATCCTACCACAAATCAACAGTTTGCACCAGATTCAGTGAAAAACTAAACATTCTGCTCACCTCAGCTGCAACCAACAGTCGTGACAAAAACTCAGCTGAACTACAGGCAGTGTATTGAGAATAAAATATAATAATTATCTATGAAATTTTATACATCATGGTTCAGAAATGGTACACAGAGGAGCACGTTTGAAGATCCATCAGCGTGATGAAACATCATTCTAGAGTTAAAGTTCTAAAATGGGTTTAAAACGTCTGTTTAGCAGAGAATGTGAAAATATAAATAGAATATCTCTATAGTGTGTGGATAGCCCATATTTAACCCCCCTGTTGTCTTCATTTTCGGGCACCACAAAATATTGTTTCCTTGCCTGAAAAAATAGAAAAATACAGGAAAAAAATTCTCCAAATTTCTTAAAAGTTTTATCTGAAAAAAATCCCCCAAATTTGGCAAGAAAATTCTTGGAAATATTTTCAAAAATGAGTAAAAATCTTCCAAAAAATCCTAAAAATATCTAAAGTGATTCCATATATATCAGTGAAACTTCTGATATTTTCTTTAAGAACAGTCACAAAAAGATCAACCAAAATCCAGCGAAATTCGCTAGTTAGTTAGTTTAGCTTTCTGCTGCTTTTAACCTACTTTTAGTTCATTTACTTCTTTGAATCACTGGATTTTGGTAGATTTTTTTGTGAATATTCTTCAAAAACATTTTTAACATTTCTTCTTTTCCACAAAAAAATGTTCAAATATTTCCCAAAAATGTTGAAAATGTGGACATCAGAAGTTTCACTGTGAAAATCAATTTTTTTCCCACATTTTCAAACTTTAAAACGGGTCAGTTTTGACCCGCAGGACGACATGAGGGTTAAGTTACTGTGTTGTTTTTAAGTTATTCTGTTGTTTTGCTGTAAAGCACTTTAGTCGCCCTTCGGACTGTGGTGAAGGGCTACAGGAAGAAACTTTGATTGGCTGATTGTTATTCTGTTTTTCCAGTTGGCTGGGGTGTCGACCAGGGAGCTGGAGGTTTTGGGGATGATCCAGGAGTCAAAGCCCAGATCCTCAACCTCATCCGCTCAGTCCGGACCGTCAGGAGAGGTTGGAACATTTCTTTTTTTCTGCCAAAAAATGTTCAAAGATTTCCCCAAAATGTTGAAAATGTGGACATCAGAAATTTCACTGTGGAAATATTTTTTTTCCACATTTTCAAACTTTAAAACGGGTCAATTTTGACCCGCAGGACGACACGAGGGTTAACCCCAGTATTGGTAACTGTTATGGGCATTTGGAAAAATGCTGTACATATTCACTCCACTTGAATTTGATTTTTGTAAAACAAATTATCTTTTTTTATGATTTATGGCATTATAAAAGTGTTTTACTGCAGAAAAGACTTTTTGTTTGTTTGTTCTTTCTACTTCTACTCATAGTTGTGCTGTTTCCATAGAGGTTCTTTACTTTATATTGCAGTAAAAAGTGAACCTGCAGTCAGAAAAAAATGTGACAGGAGCAAAAGAGAATCCAGAAACTGCTTGGACAGTTAAAGGTAATATTAAAAGTGTTTTTCTCTGAATAATTTGCACTTTTGCTTGACCAAATAGGAGTACTTTCATTTGAATACACTTTAATACAACAGTGCAGTTCCTCCATTGTGTACTACGTAAATATTGTCATGTTTTTCAGCTTCTACCCCGTCGCTCCACTTCGTTAATAATCCCCGTATGTTGTGAATTATCAGCGTTTCCTGTCCTGCTAAGCTCCACAGCCTCTTTTATTAACATTAGTTGTGACCCTAAATGTGTGGGAGGTGGTGAGGAGGGGATCTGCTGGAATTAGAAGCATATGTTTACCAGGCAGATTTGCACAGTAAAGCCACTTTGATATGTGATTAGTCCGAGTTTATCTGGGGATTCACAGAAAAATCTGTAAGCGATCACAGGCAACTGTATATGAACATGTATGTGCTCTGCATGGGTCATGTGGGGTGTCTGGGTCTCTAAATAGTAAACCAGAGGAATGACTGACTGTCCTCTATCTGCTGAGTTTTTCAGGGTTTTTTTTTGTGGCATTAAATCCCAGTAAGACAAAGTCACCATTTTAAAAATGAAAGACACAGAATATATGAAGTTACGTACATTTTACAAATTGTTTTACATAGTAGCTGTTAAGGAATAATATACCAATATAATTTACACATGAAAGAGAATGTGTGGCCAGAAAATCTGTTTTTAAGAACAACTGAAATAAAAATAAATAAATACATAAATATATTTTTAACATTATTATTAATACTACTACTACTACTACTAACAACAACAATAACAATAATAACAATAATAATAATAATAATAATAATAATGATGATGATGATGATAATAATAACTATTCTAATGATAATAATATTTTATTAATAAGAATTATAACTATGACTACTACTACTAGTACTACTACTACTAATAATAATAATCATTGTTATACTTCTTTTTCTTCTTAATGTTTTTATTATTAATATTAATAATCATAATAATATTTCATTAATTAGAATGACAAATTACTACTATTAATACTACTAATTGTTCTTGTTTCTCTTATTAATTTTATTAATATTAATAATAATAATAATAATAATAATACTAGTGGCATTTTACATTGTTAAATAAATATTGAATCAAAATACAAAAGTATTAACTCAACACAAAAATTGAGGAAAAGAATTACTTATTATTACTTATTATATACAAGAAAAAAGGTGCAGAATAAAAAGTTTGAATGAAATTAATATTAGATTTTACAATAATACAGAAACAACAAGGGCTTCCAAAAAAATAATATGAGCAGAATACAGCCTTCAGACCAGAAACCAAACATCACTTTAAAGTTGTATTTGACTAAGAAGGGATTTAAAACACAGTATGGATTGAGATATTCCATCCGGACAAATACATTTACAGCGTGAGATTAGTTCCTCAACATCTTGTTTTTCCACAATTATCATCTGAGCAGCAAAATATTTGGGAAAAAGTGAAGGACTGAAAAACAGCCCTAGTGTTATTCACTATGTGGAGGTAAAAAGAGGATTGGAAGTGTTGTCTGGCATCGTGCAGGGAGGAGGTTTTTATAATTCATAATCTATCTGAATGCTCACTAATGCGATACATCTGTTGGTTGTTAGTGTGATGGGACACATATGTTTTTCTTTTTTATTATTCTAATGAGTGATTAAGGGGTTAAGGATAACCCTCTTAACTGATTATGGACTATAAATTGGAAAAACATAATAACAAAATATTTTTAAAAAGATTGAATGATATTAAAAAGAGAGAGTGACATTAAAACATGTTTTTTTTTTCTGTCATAATGTAAAACATAACGTATAATACTTTTAACATCATCCAGAAATTGATAACGTGTAGAAGCCTTTGCTTGTGTTGAGCTGCAGGGGGCAGCACCGACCAATGAGAGACCGAAACTGACGAAGAAGAAAACGTCACCAGGAACAGGAAGTAGCGTAGCTGCTGCTGCTGCTAAAGGTTAGCTGTGTAGTTTCTTTATTTACTAAATATCTGCAGGTTTTTCACTTAATGAGCCGTTTGGAAAATTAAAACAGCAACATTTCCTAACAGGAGGGAAGTCGTTCTTTGTGTGTAAATGAAAAGTTTAAAGTTACGCGTCGTAAATTAGGTTTTTGCTTTAGCATTTAGCTTTAATAGGGAGAAACTGCAGGTTGATGATGATTAATCAACTAATTAAGAGGAGTTTTAGGCTGTAGTTAATAAACCATGCAGCAGTTAAGTCTAGTGATATTACACCAGTCAACCTGAGAGTTAATCCATGGAGACTGGAGACCCCTAACTGACAGTTAATAAGAAAAGTCCACAAATGGAGAAACAACTTGAGCATCTTTTACATTAAAACCATCACAACACAAATCACGACCTGCTGAAAAAATGTGAATAAATGTGCTGGATTAATCAGAATAATTACTTATTAATCTGTCTTAAATTTCTTTCAATGCTTGTGAGACAAAAAAAATAGCAAACCCATGAAAATCAGTGTTTGATCACCAGAATATTTCAGAAAAAGTCAAACTATTTCATGGAAAATGAACTCTGTTTCACTGAACACAACTCACACAGCCCTGGATACTGAGAAATAAGACCAGCTTGAGATGTTTGGCTTCAAGATTAATGATTTCTCAGGGAGAAACAAGAAGAAAAAAAACGTATTTATTGACATCAACAGTACAGATTATTCTTGTGGATCTACAAGAGTTTCAACCACGGTTGACCAATGTGAGAAAAAAATATTGCATATTTTTGGCTAATATTGTAGAAGGTTTGTTTTCCACAGAATGAAAATCTAAAAATGATGAATGTTTCTTTACATGTGGGGATTACGGCAGGACATTTCTGTAGTACTTCAATAGTTTGACATTTAAAATGGTATGTTCTGACACATTTCACTTGTTTATGTTGCGATTCTGATAATATTTTATTTAGCAGCAGTTCCAGTTCCTTAAAAATTGAGCAAACCTCTTCCAGGCCTGGACTACTATGCATTTTAATCTACATAACATCTACCTTATTATTGTTTTTTGATTAGTCAGCTTTACATTTTTGACGTAGAGGTCTTTGGTTCATGTTCCCCTGAACTGCAGCACAGTTACAGGGAAGACATGAGAAAAACCAAGATCATTACATCATTTAATTTTAATTAGCGACTGAATATAGCAGATTTTTATATCAGTAAATGTCCTGGTCCAGACTAATTAAGAGAAGATTCTATATACAAATATTCTCAGGTGATTATTGCACAGTTCCAATGGGTTCAGTGAAAGTTAAAAGTGTGCAGTTTGCCTTCTTAGATTACAGCTCATTCAACAACCGCAACAAATATGTAAACAGATGCAGCAGCAATTTACGAATCATAAAAACACTGTTTTAAAAATCTATACTACATGACAAACATCCAAATAAAATAAAATTGAACAATAAAAAATTTCTCCTAAACTATTAAACCATGAGGAACCGGTGTTGGAGAATAAATTAAGTTCCAGCTCTGGTTTCTCTCTTTCACCACACACACTTCTATAAAATAAGCTTCTTCTCAGTTGGACGCTTCCTGACAGTTCAGTTATCAGCTCAGATAAATACAAATAACAGATAAATGACCCACAGACTGTGTGCGTGCTCTTTTAGGTGGTATTAAGAGCATTAATTGTACCCTCACATTGATAACTACATGACAGAAATCCAAGCATGTCTAAATAATAGGGGATCACAGAAAGCAACAGAATCCAATCCCAAAATCTGTATTCCAGGCAGGAGCCCATCATCGAAACCGTTCAATAATCCTCTCATTTGGTCCCCAATCTGATAAATTCTGCCTCTACCGATATGAATTATGATTATGAACATTTAATCTCTAAAATATTGTATTATTATGAAAGAATAAGCTTTTTAAAAACTGAGTAAAGCTCCACTTACAGAGGACCTTGGTCATATTTAGCGTTTTGGAAAATCATAATCAGAGACTGCAGCCCAAGCTTCTCTAATATGTTCTCTAAAATGTTGAATATGTTCTCCGTTGATGAGCAAATGAAAGAAAATAATTAGAATCAGAATAGTTTTCTGGGAATATGTGATTTTCTATAACAGTCTATCAGAACCTCTGCTGGTTTGGATTATCAGTTGTGTAACGGTTTTAAAAGTGTCGAGAAAATAAATTCTCCACAGTCATCACAGTCTACCGGCTCTCCACAGAATATTTCTGAATTCAGGTCACAGTTAGAGCTGCAACAATTAGCTGATTAATTAATTAGTTGATTGACAGAAAATTAATTTTACACCAGTGAATCATTGACATCCAAACTGCTCCGAATTCTCTGGTTTTGCTTCTTCAGCATGACGATTCGCTGCTGTTTATCTGAAGACGTTTAGATTGTGGACCTTTCATGGTGTCATCTCGGCTTCCATGATGTTGTGATTGAAAGGGATTTTGATCAGTATCAAAATAATATTTGTTGTGTCCTTCAGGCCTTCAGCATGGCGGGCCGACGGGCTCTGAAGGCGGTGCTCATCGATCTGAGTGGAACTCTACATGTAGAGGACATGGCGGTACCTGGAGCTCAGGAAGCCCTCAACAGGTAGGAAACACCTGCAGACTAGAGACAGATATAAAACAGAGGGCTGAGAGTCGTAATGGTACTGCATCAATGTAAACCAGCAGGACTAATTACAGGATTTACACCTGTGATCTTTGGCAAAAGTCTGTATATTACATCATTTTTACTTTGTTATAGTTATGTCTGTCTGTCTGTCTGTCAGCATCATTACTCAAAAATGGATGAACGGGTGAAATTTTCAGGGAAGATCAGAAATGACACAAGGACCAAGTGATTAGTTTTTGGAAGTGATGCAGCTTTTGGTCTGTATCCACAGATTTGACTTAAAAATGGTTCAAAGTTACTTAAAATTGGTTCAGAATGGTTTAAAATTTGCCCAAAATTATTCAATTTTGTCCAAAATGACAAAAAGATTTCGAAAACAACTAAAAAAATTGGTCCAAGGATTTACAAGTTACTTAGAATTGGTCCAAAATGGTTTAAAATTTAGACAAAATTATTCAAATTTGTCCTAAATGACAAAAAAAATTGTCCAAAATGACCAAAAAAAATTCCAAAACAACTAAACAAATTGGTCCAAATTGACTCAGAGATGGTTAAAATGACTCAAAATTGGTTTGAAATGACTCAGTTAGTGGTAAAGAAATGGTTCCATCAGGCTGGACTTAGAACCATGAAGAACCTGTGGACTGATGAAGAAACCAGTCAGAGAGACGACACATTTAGTGGAACTGAACCAATTCTGTCCAGAGGAGTCAAAGATAAACCAGAAGACCTTTAATAAATCTATGAAAGGACTGAAATACAGGATTGTTTTTGCTGTGACAAAGATTTGTGTGTTTCAGTGATTCCAGAGTTCTAGGATTCGTTCTAAACTGAAGGCTTCAATCATGAACACGTTCTCTGCTAGTAAACTATAGTTCATGTCTGGACAGAAAAAATTACACAAGGACCAAGTGGTTATATTTTGGATCTACGGATTAGTTAAAGATTTCTGTGTCATTGCCAGATAGCGTCACGGCGTCACTGTAACCATGACAACAAGTGAACAGTACGTCAGCTGCCTGCTGACGATCACATGATTGTGATCCTACTACAATACACCACTGAGGACTTATCGGGACGTATCCGTTAGAAACCATACAACGACTGAGCAGCCTTGGAGGAGTGCATTGTTGTGATGGATCGAGAGGAAGTGGGAAGTTGTTTCTAACTGCTGGATGTTTCATGTTTTGGTATCGTCAGGTTACGACAGGCGTCTGTAGCTGTGAAGTTTGTCACCAACACAACCAAGGAGAGTAAGAGGAACCTTCTGGAACGACTGCAGCACCTCAACTTCGACCTGCAGGTCAAATATCCAGAACAGTTTTTTTCTGCAAATGCTTTAATTGAAAAGTTAAGTGAAGTTCATTAAAGGGAACAGATGGGATGTTCCTGAGCTCCAAACAAAACAAAAGGATGCTACTTTAGGGATCAAAATAATAACCAAACATTTACTTTGTGATGCACTGATGAGTTAAACACATGCAGGAATTCTTCTGCCGTTGCCCTTGTTTTTTTAAAATCAGCTTTGCTCTGCAGGAAAAAGAGATCTTCACGTCTCTGAGTGCAGCGAGGAGTCTGCTGGAGCAGAAACAACACCGACCACTGCTGCTGGTGGAGGACAGCGCTCTGGAAGACTTCACCGGTACCACGGTTAAAATGTGTGATTTTATCAAGCAATCTGTAGCTGTTTGTACCGACTAGAACATGTAATAAAAAAATAAAAGTCACTGATCCTCTCCAGACTTCTGATTGGTCCATTATTCTGCAGGTATCGACACGTCAGAGCCGAACGCTGTCGTCATCGGACTCGCTCCTGATCACTTCAACTACCAGACACTCAACAAGGCTTTCAGGTGGCCACCTCTCTGATAACATCTCGGAGCATTGTGGTTGTGTTAAATTTGAGTTTTTCAGTGAAGGTGTGGGTGTTCTACTTCTCCTTGTGTCCTACTTCTTCATGATAAACCTGCTTGATGATCAGTAGATGTTGCAGGATTATTAATAGAACTTGACAGATTTTCTTTCTACCAGAGTTTGTGTGTGAAACTACCATGTAAACTGTATAGTGCTCATTTTCCCTCTTTCTTTTTGTGCTTTTTCTCTGTAGAATGATCGTGGACGGAGCTCCTCTCATCGCCATCCATAAGGCTCGCTACTACAGACGTAAGGATGGTTTGGCCCTCGGACCCGGACCGTTTGTGACCGGCCTGGAGTACGCCACCGACTGTAGAGCTACTGTAGTGGGAAAACCTGAAAAGACGTTTTTTGCTCAGGTCTGGATTCTTCCTTTTTCTCCAAGTGAAAAGTAGAAGGTTTTCCATTTATCACAAATAATTAACATAATGTAATTTTAATGGGCTATAATTCACATCATGAAGTGCTTCTGTCAATGCTTTCTATTTAGATGAATTGGTTTAATGTTTTTTGGAGCTAACAGTGACCCTGTAAATGAAGAGTCTCTTCTCATTCTCTGGTGGTTGTTCTCCTCCAACAGGCTCTGTCTGATCTGGGATGTAGCCCCAGTGAAGCTGTCATGATAGGAGACGTAAGTAGAACTTTCAACATTTTGTTCAGAGGCTGTTTCTGGGACTCAAACATGAGACCACTCACTCCAATTCCACATTTCTTCTGCAAAGTCAAACTATTGTCATTTTTAGAATCTCCCTCAACTTTTACTGGTTGGAAAAATACCAATTAGAAAACATTTCCATTCTTCCCTGAGTACAACTCAGTAATATATTTTTCTTCAGCAGCTTGTGAACATGAGGGTATTAACTTTGTACACTTTCCTGGTGGTTTATGTCCTGACAGGATGCCAGGGATGATGTAGGCGGAGCTCAGAATGCAGGAATGTTGGGTATTCTGGTCAGAACCGGTGAGTTAACAGTCAGCATGTTGTCCTTCACCAGCTTCACTTCACCTTCCTCCACCATCTTAACTCAACATCATCCCTTCAGCTTCCTCTTTCACACCTTCTTTCCTGTCACCTCTCAGGTAAATACAGAGAAGGAGATGAGAATAAAATCAGTCCACCTCCCCACCTGACATGTGACAGTTTCCCAGATGCTGTTGAACACATCCTACAGAACCTGCTATGAGCTACAAGTAACAACAAACCCCCAGAGCTTCATTTGCTCCTGGAATGTTTCATTTACACAAGTCGTGTGTTAACAACATAGAGAAGGAAGTTCCAGAAATCACTGTCCTCATCCCAAACATGTTGATTAAGGTCAGATCCAGTGGTGGATCCAGATTCATTTTAGTGGGGGGTACAACAGATCTTTTGGGGGGGTCACCGAAAAGTTGTAAGAATAAATGAAAGCTGCTCTCACTTGTACAAAGTATTTTTCATGTTTTTTTTTTGGCTCTTTAACCCAATAGGAAAGCTGGATATGACCTTTTCATTTTGGACTGTTAACATTCAAATTATGATGGACTTATTTCCTTGTTTATGTGAATTACAGCATCATTAGCTGCAACATCTGCCTGTTCTGTAAAATTGGTAGCTCAACGACAGCATCCTGAGGGCAATTAAGTGACAAATATTGTGCAAGAACAGCACTATTACAACCCTGTAAATTTCCACTTCTTAGAATATTTACTGCCAATTATCACACAGAAAACAAGAAATAATATTCTGTACTTTTAGCAACCAGTTCTCAGCTGTAAACCATAAACATCACAGGGTTCTGTATGCTAATCAGTCTAAATCAGAATGAGTACTACCCACTACACAGTGAACAATAACAATCTGTTTCCTTGATCTGTGGTAAAATAATCTGAAACGTTCTGTGCAGTAATGTAAATTTTAAAATACAATAAAATGCAGTAAGTAGCACTCTATACATTTAATAGTAAACCTGAGAACAATAAACAGTAGCAATACTCCATATTCTTAAGTCATTTAATAGTGCACAGCTCAGCAAACATCAGTGTTCTGCATAGAAATCAGAAAAAGCTGCTGTCAATAATCTTTCACAGTGAGCAACATTATTTAGTCTTAATAAGTGCCTCATGCTCAGCTCTGGTTCTGAAGCATTTTAGTCTAGTGCAACTTCAAGTTCTCTTCTTTCAGAGATAAAACCACTTCAAAACAACTGTATTTTGTGATTTCCATGTGGGCTAGTAAACAACCAGATGAACTCATCCATATCCAAGGCCTTGGCTCTGTTGGACTCCACACTGAGCACCCCAAGGTCACTCAGTCTGTCACTGTTCATGGTGGTGCACAAGTGATTTTTTATTAGTTTCAGTGCTGAAAAGCTGCGTTCACAAGCAGCTGTGCTTATAGGGAGGGCAACTGCAATTCTGCACAGTCTGAAGAGTTCAAAAAAGACTTCACTGAATGCTTCCAAGAAAACTGTGAACTCCAGCAAACTGGTGAGATCCTTCATTCCAGTTGCCTTCTTTCTATCCAAGATCCGTTTGGCTTGATGTAGCTCATGCTTAACATCATCCAGGTTTGTGTTGTAAATACTTCCCAAACACAACAGAGGAGTCTCCTTCAAAAAGCTGTTGCTTTTGGGGTTGAGAGCTTGAATCCCTTCATGATGTCAGTTTGTTTTGGAAAAACGCTTCTCTACCTCAGCCTTCACAGTGTCTAAGATAGGATAAAAAACATCAAAATTTTAATCATTTTTACTCCAAACATTTACTGGACTGATTTAAATATTAAAATCACTCCTTTCTAATCCTCTGCTGTACGTTCAAACCCGAGGCCTTAAATAGAAACACACAATTATCTGATTGAAGGAACTTCTGCAGAGTCCTGGTTCCAGAACATGATGATAGAATTATAGACAAACTTTAACAAAAGCTGCCTGAGAGTTTACAGCTTTTTATGTTCGGTTTCTTCAGTAATTTAATGAGAGTTATTAGCAAAAATGAAGTGTTCATTTGATGAACTTCATTTCCTAAAACATCCAGAATTGGAGCTCATATCTTTGGCAGCTGTAAAGTTTCTGCTCCTTCAAAGTTCACAATGAACAACAATGAATGAATCCCTAAAACACTCTCAATGCTGGAAAGCGTTTGATGCTGAAGCAGTGACCAGTTTTTCCGTTTCTTCTCTGGAGATGCACAATGAGGGACGTCTGCAGAGACTGAGAAAGAGTCTCCCCACATCCTGACATGAGGAAAAAGACTTTATTGAAGACTACAATGAGAAAAACTATCAGACAGCAGATGGCTGCATTCAAGATGAGCTCTGAACATTTGATCTGGAACAGGAATTCAGTAACGGCAGCATGAGCTTCATTTCAGTCTGTAGCTGCTGAATTCATGGATGAATCATCTGGCACTAGAGAGCAAGACCATCAAACATCCACGTCAGCTGATGGAGGTCCAAGAGTCTCACCCAACAAACAACCTACAGAGTGAAGACCTCCAATCTGATTGGACGGCCTCCTATTCAGCCACATGTGAACAAATGCCTCTAAGCTGATTTGTTTTCTAAAATAAATCTAGTTTGAGTCCTAATCTATGCCTGTGTTTGCTTCTTTACACCGCTGTTAACAGTTTTTAAACCAACCTGAATTTCATATTTTGATCATTATCAAGTGAGAAACCTCAATCCAGACTCCTCATGACGTATGAGATTTATGCTGCTGTTATTTGTTTAGTCCAGACTAAATGACAGAAATCCACAACTGTAATTTTATTTCAGGACTCGGTTATTAAATGTCAAAACAATCCATGTGACTCTAAAAACCCAACAGCTTTACAAACTCTAAGATTAAACTCTCCACAAGGATCCAAAATAAGTTGGACTTCTACATGAGAGCTTTAATTATTCTTCATCTACTTCCTGAAAAGTTTGGTCAATAAAAAAGACAAAAACTAATATTTTCAGCTGAACTAAAGACAGACTTTGTGATTTTTCTGCTCACATGTTGTGTTGTTGTAAACTTCCTCTTTCAAATAAATATCCTCCTAACCCCCTGGAAACCAGCGTTTGTCCTGTTTTTGTGTTGCTCCTCGGTGACCCCAGACAGCCGGGTCCTAATGTTTTTGGAGCAACACACCATAGTATGACGTTTTTACAATGAGGGTTCTACTATGGAACCAGTTTGACATGTTCAGGCGTTCTTTGTGTGAAAACTCAGAGATTTCAGGGATCAGAAGGTGGTTTTCAACTTTCTTAACTTTCTGCTTCAACTTTAAACTAAATTTCCTTCACTAAGCCAGCCCTCTGGACTTCCAGTAAGCTGTGTTCCTATTGGTTGTCCAGGTGTCTGCTTGGTGTTATCAGGAACACCTGAGCAGCTCAGTGTCTTCCTGGTTTGTTTAGCTGCAGACAAACATTTCCTCTGTTTCTCTTCACCACAGAACCGGGTTTGGCTCCGTTGCTTTAGTTTGTTCTTTAGGCGTTGGCTTGCAGCTTCCAGCAGTAAAATCATCTTTAATGTGTTTCTTGGTGTGTTTTAGGGCTTTGTACTGGATAGTTGTCTTGGTAAATGAGGTTCTGTAGCCACAGTTAGCACATGGTGCTGATGTGTGCAGTGATTAGTGGATTTGATGCAGCTGAGTTGTGTCTTTATCTGGGCTGTAGTGAGTCTTCAGAGGTTTTTGGTCAGACACATTCTGTATTCTTGTTGGTGAACCAGCGTTGGTTGTCCAGAAGGTAAGAGTTCCTGTCCTGATTCTCTGTTCTCAGAGGTTCTCTGGTAGGCTGCAGGAGACTTTAGCGTTTGGGTTGTGCTAGTTTGGTTTTTGTACGGTTTCATTTAGACGACTATCTTGAGGCCCCTCCATGTGGTTTAGTGAGGTTTTCTGGAACAGTTCTACAAAGCAACCTGCAGCAGAAGAGACTTTGAGAGTTTTTAGGAAGTTCTGGAGAGCAGACTTTAGAGCAGCAGAAACATTTGTCAGCAGTTTGAGCAGGAGAAGGTGATCTTCAGAGTAGAAATGAGACGGAAACCTTCTTGACCCGTGTGGTGAGGTCCTGTACCAAGAGTTTGAGCAGGTTGTGAAGAGTCTGTAGTTCTTTGTCAGAAAGCATAAGAAGAGTCGACTCATTAAAGGAGAAAACAGGAGATATTGTTGGTTCTTCTGTTGCTCTGCAGTTTCCAGTTTCCTTAGACTGAATATCAAGTTTATATGTTAAATGATTTCCCATGTGAGCCCAACAAGACTTCAATAAACTCCCTCCATCCCCTGGAAACAACACATTTTATGATAAATCTTTTTTTTTTTTTTTAAAGGCTTTTGAGTTTTAATCCTAGTTTTAGCATAGTTTTTTCTCTTTGCTTGTTTAGTTTTGTCATCTTTGTGAAAGGTGCTAAACAAATAAAGTTGAATTGATAAACTGAATAACTGACTAACTCATGATTGTGACAACAGAAGTATTTTCATTGTGATTTAAGGGTTTGTTTCATTTTTAAGGTTGGGGTTAAAATCTTGACAGAAAAAAAAGATTAAAGAAATAAACTACATTAAAAAAGCAATTAAATCAATGGAAAAAAGCATTTAATACAATAAAACTTTTAAAATGAAAATTAAACATTAAATACATTTAAATTATATTAAACAGGCAAAATATTTAATTAGAGAATTAAACAGAAGATACAAAACATTTAATTATGAAATTAAACAAATTTTTTTTCAACAAAAATATTAAACATTAAAGATGAAACATTTTAGATAAACATTTAAAAATACAATTAAACAAGAAGAATATTAAACATTTTAAAAAATACACATTTAATTAGTTTATTAAATCTTTAAAAAGAAAAAAACATTTAATTAAAAAATTAAATGTTTAATTAGAAAATCAAATCTTAAAGACAGTAAAACTTTAAATATGAATTAAAGTGAAAATACAATGAAGCATTTAAAAAGAAAATTAAAAATTAAAAGGTGGTAAAACATTTTAAAAGAAAAACCTTAAACATTTAATCAAAAAATTAAACATTGGGAAAGAAAAGGACATTTTTCAAACAAGCCAATAAAACATTTGAAAAAACAACATTAAAAAGACAAAACATTTTGAAATCAAATCAGACATTAGAAAAGAATAAAAGGTGAGAAAAGAGCAAAACTAAACATTTAAGGAGAATCAAACTAAAGACAAAACATTTGAAAAGACACCAGTTAAACTTTAGAAGATCAAATTAAACAGAAGAGACAATAAAACGATCAAAAAGAGCAAAAACACATAAAGGTCTTGAAGTGTTTTCTAGTCTGAAATGAAAACATCAAGTTGTTTCTTCAAACATTTCCTCTTTCTATGTTCTTGGTTTGATTGTGGACAGATTTACTAAGAACTCATTTAAGAAAACTGCTTTCCAGATAAAGTCTACTAGTAGTTGAAGGCATGGATCAAACTAATGTTACCTTCTGATCTCCACAAACTTTACTGTTCAGTGAAGAGAATCAAAGTTTGTTGAGGATTTCTAAAAAACCCACAGATGAAGGTCTGAGAAGAACTCAGATGGATGATCTAAATGTGAAATCAAGATTCATGGTCACAAGTTTTAAGGCTTCTGTTAACCATAAAGTTCAAACTAACAGAGAAGTACTGAGAAACTTTTAAAACTTCAGTCCTCAGACTGTCTGAAGGTTCAAACTAACAGAGAACTGCTCAAGAACTTTTAAGATTTCAGTTCTCAGACTGTCTGAAGGTTCAAACTAACAGAGAAGTACTGAGAAACTTTTAAAACTTCAGTCCTCAGACAGTCTGAAGGTTCAAACTAACAGAGAAGTACTGAGAAACTTTCAGGATTTCAGTCCTCAGACTGTCTGAAGGTTCAAACTAACAGAGAACTACTCAGGAACTTAGAAGATATCAGTCCTTGGACTGTCTGAAAGTTCAATCTAACAGAGATCTACTGTGGGACTTAGAAAATTTCAGCTCTCAGACTGTGTGAAAGCTCAGGTCCTGAGGACTCGGGAGGTGTGGAGGCTTTGGAAAGTCTTGGAACTGAGGGTTCAACCCTCCAGCACAAAGGCCGAAGCCCAACCTCCTGAGAAAAACGGTCGAGAAAAGAGAAAGTAAAAAAAAAACCTCGAAAACGACAAAAAATAGATGATAAATGCGCAAAAAAAAGTAAAATTTGTATCTGAGCGAGTAGCTCAGGAGGATAAGAGGATAGGCTACCAAGCGGAGGGTCGCCGGTTCAAGACCCACCACCGGCCTTTTTCTTTCTTTGTCTTTGTCAGAATTTTGAGAAAACTTAAGAAGGGTCTGGTCTTGAACCGGCGACCTGCAGCTCCATAGGCAAATCCTTAACTCACTGAGCTACAGATCATATAAAAAGAAATAAATTCGTCGTCCCTTTGACATCGTAGTTGCTGATGTCACCACACAGGCGGAGCCAAGGCGGAGTCTGGGTGGAGTCAGGGCGGAGAGTAGGCGGGGAGGTGGGTGGCGGCCTCCCCCCTCTACTCCCCCACTTCCCCCCACCACCCACCACACCTTCCCCCGCCCGACGAGTTCTTCGAGTCGCCACGAGTTCTTCGAGTCTCGACGGGTTTTCCCGAGTTTCTGGAGTTTCCACGAGGTCGGAGGCAGGACAAGTTGTCATGAAGAGGTGTTCAAGTCGGCCAGGATGGACTGACTTTTTACAGCGACTAGAAGGAAGACGACTAGAAGAGCATGTCTTTCACCACCATCCATAAAATCCATGGAGTCGCTCCAGAGAAATGAAGGGAGGTCAACTTTTATCAACATCCATCCAGATGTTCAACTTCATATATTTACTTGGAGATTTTTAGCACCACAAACCTTTAGTATCACACTTAATTATCATTTATTAGGACTTTAATGGAATCCACCACAGATTTAGTTTTTGTTGACAAACTTTATTCTTGTCATCGTGGGACTGCAGCATTTAAAACTGTTCCTTCTATTTGACCTCATGTTTATTAGTTTTAGTGGAGAAAGTTATTTTAACTGTCAATTAGTCTCTTAAAAACTAAATAATAAATTGGGTTAGTCAAGAGGTTTAAATTTCTTACTTTGTCATATTTTAAATATGACAAAAAAAATATAAAAATAAAGCATCTTGAGACAATTTGACCTGTAATTGGCATTATATGAATAAAATTGAATGAAAATTGTATGTATCTTGCAATGTTGGAGTAATTCAGCCATATATGTTGGAAAACACATTTTCTTTGTCCACTAATCTGTTGATTGTTTTCTCCACTAATTCATTTCTTGTTTTGGTTTATAAAATGTCAAACCCAAATATATTCAGTTTACTGTAATAAAAACCAAAAAGATTTACATTCAAGATGCAGGAATCAGAAAGTTTTTCACTTTTTATCTTAGTTTAGTCAGAAAGATAGTTGATAATGTGTGAATTGTTGCAGCTTGTGAGCAGTAAAAGGTTTTAATCTTTGGGGCCGAGTGTCAGAAAACATTTAGAAACCAACATCAACAAAACATTCAACAAAGATTTGAACATCATTAAAGGGAAATCCAACTTTTGCATGACAATGTCTAATTAAAGGACATTTATTTCCAACGTAAATGTGTGATATTCATCCTCTGGAGCTTTCTCTTCACATCGTCTTCCACCTGGACTGGTTTGGTCGGGAGCATGTGCAACAAACATTTGAAAAACTGCACTTTAACATCAATGAATGACACTGAAGTTTAATCTCTACATAAATGAGACTGAGTCTGGATGTGCTGCTCTGTCATTAACTCCTAAGTTTAGGGAAAGTTCAAACAAAAGAGGACAGTTCAGATCAGACTTGAGAATGAGCTTATTCTGAACAAACATCTCAGACTTTCTGAGCTTCAGCACCTCTAGCAAGATATTTTAACAACAAGCAACTCAAGAGATCCAGAAGTTGGAGAGAGTTAGCTTTAGCTGAGCCAAAGAACATGTGGGACGCTAACCTAGCAAACATTTCAGACTTTTCTCTGTGAATTCTGGGAAATAATTTCCTATTTAATGACAGAGCTACACATCTTAACTCAGTCTCATTAAAACAGACTCTAATTCAGTGTCATCCATCCATATTAAAGTGCAGTTACCCAAAATATTTGTTGCATGAGCTCCAACAAAACCTGTCCAGGTAGAACGCCACTTTGACAAACAGGAAGTGGAAGATTCCAAGCAGATTTATAGAAGGGGGAACCGGACTGTACTAAGTGTGGTCGAGTATAGAGGGTTTTTAAGGCTGATAATGATTATTAGTGAGACATTTGGAGTAGATATTCATTTGCAGTAAATGAAAGTATTTAAAATCTTGGAGTTAAACTTAGAAGAACACAAACTCTAACAGAAAACTTTGTTGATGCGTTTTTGTTTGTTTACAGATGTTAAGTTAAAGGAGTTTTATTCGTGATGTATAACCAATCAAATCACTCCAGAAGACAGAGCGACCACAGGTAGATAAAGGTTCAGAGCCAAAGTAGCGCCATTTTTAAATGTATTTATTACCGTAAATCAGTAAAAAATAAAATACTGATAATCAGTAAATCAGTCAGCCCACAATTACTACAATTCTACAATGTATGTCTCTTTCCTTTGACTTGTTATTTGTACAATATACGATGTAAATGACGGCGTTTTTTCATACCAAAGGCTATACTATGATGTTTTCTAGGAGACATACCATGCTACTCTGGTTGTTCTGGTCCTGGGCTGCTGCACTCCTCCTCTGTTGTTTTCTGGATTGTACTCAGCTGCATGCCTTCGTCCATCCGGCCTCCGTTGACTCATCCCGCCTGCCGTCTCTGGAGCTGAAGCTGTATTGGAACAGACCAAAGTACAGTCCAATCATGATGCCAGTTGCCTCTCAAAAGGCTCCTTCATCTGGCAGGTGGCGGCACTTCTTCTGAGGGGAAGCTGAGCTGGACCAGCAGAACTTTAGAGATGTGTTCCAGTGGTTGGTGGATGTGTGGGGAGATAGAGAGGGACCTTTGAAATGTTCAGAAAGGAAAACAGGGAACCCATTGGTAGTTTTAGTTTAGGGTGCTACTGCGGTGTGTTTTGGGGTTTTAAGAGGTGAACAGGAAGAGTTTTTTCGTATTGATTATCTTTTACTTTGTTCATGGTTGGAATGTCCATCAATGTCAATGTGAAGTTCACTTTTAGTTCTGTTTATTTATTTTTATTTTACTAACACCCATTTGCTTTTAACCCCCTCACATGTTGTGTTGTTGTAAACTTACTCTTTCAAATAAATACTCATCTAACCCTCTGGAAACCAGCATTTGGACTGTTTTTGTGTTGCTCCTCACCTACTTCAGACAGCCGGGACAAAACAACATTTTGTGGACTAAAGGCTAAACTATGACGTTTTTTGGACGACATGCTATACTATGACATTTGTTGAGCGACATGCTATTCTATGATGTTTTTTGGACCAAAGGCTATGCTGTGACATTTTTAGAGCGACATGCTATACTCTGACATTTTTTGGACAACATGCTATACTATCCAATCCAATCCAATCCAACTTTATTTCTAAAGCACTTTAATACAACACTGTCGACCAAAGTGCTGTACACATTAAATAATAGAATAAAAGAATAAATAACCAAATAAAACTACAAATAAAATAATGCTAGTATAAAAATAAGACACAAGACACAGGTTGTACAGTAAAAGTCAGCTCTAAAGCTGAGCCATACAGCAAGTTAAAAAAAATGTGTTTTTAAAAGACTATGATGTTTTTGGACCAAAGGGTCACACTAGTCTGGTCCGATGCAGTCTCGATGATGATGTTTCACGAGTACCTGAGAATGCAAGTACGGACAGTTACGCGCATAGATATGAATGAGTCGATAAGACACGTCCATTTGAGCTGCATGCTACGGCGAGGTAAGCTAGTGGGGGCAAAGTTTCAGTGCATTCTGTTGATGTAGACGGCGTGAAAACGGAAACAACAAGTATGCCGTCTCACTGTGCTGCATACAGTTACACACTACGTCGTACGATTGAGACAAGGAAACTTGGAATAACTTTTCATAGGTAAGAATAGTTTTTGTCTCTTTTTTCATGATTAAATCTTGTTGAGAGCTTCCAGTCTATGAGAGCTAACTAGTTAGCCACTAGCAAAACACTAATGCGAGCTAGTAGCTTGACATCCAAATACCAGATGATTAATAGTGGCTGTAGTATAGTTGTACAAGCAGTAGTAGTAATACTAAAAGTACAAGCAGCAGTAGTAGTATAAAGATCTGTTAGAGTCATAGAAGTAGTATCAGCATCTGTTATAGTATTACAATTTGTAGTAGCATTGCCAGTATCAGCAGCAGTAGTGAGTGTAATACCACTACTACTAGTATTAGTCACATTGCTATTACTACCACCAATACTACCAATAGTAGTTATAAAGCCGAACTCATGTATATACAGATTACCATCTACCCATTTTATGATTGGGATTACAGGCAGTTCTTTAGGACTGCTCTCAAATAATTGAAATGTTACTAAACAAGGTTATACTTATCAAATTAAATAGCTTTTGTCTCCAATATATTGGCTAATTCGGTTCTTTGTCCTTAATTTATTAGCATGATTTCTTTTTAAATATGTTGTGTACAGACTTATTTACTTGTCTACTTTTCTTACTCCATGTAGGTTTCCCAGAGACTATGGGTTGAGGAGGAAGTGGAAGCAGCTCTGAGGAGAGTATGTCTAAGTATTTTTAAATTATTTCTGTCATGCTTAATGATTCAGTTCAACGTACCTGTTTCTTGTAAATGGCAATAAACTATTCTGTTCTATTCTATCTCCATGTTATATGTATATAACAACCTATAGCTGTAGATAGATAGATAGATAGATAGATAGATAGATAGATAGATAGATAGATAGATAGATAGAAATTATTATTTGATTACCTTTACAATTCAATCTTTTGATCTAAAAACATATTTTCTATATATGTATATCTTTATCTTTTTTGTTCATATAGTGATATATCTAATTATTTACAATGTAAATTTTACATTTTCCATAATGGCTGAATGCAGAAAGATTTTTTCCATTTTTTAAAAATAAAATGTTCTGTATTAATAGCACATGTTTTGACATTGACAACAAAGTAAACCACATGAAAATCGGTTGAGAAATGAGCAAATTCTGATTTATTTTCAATGTACATGGATTGCTTTTCACGGGACGTTGCCCCTCCAAGATGGCCGCCACACAGGCACATAGCATAGCCAGCTGCTACAGCGCGCTAGCATATCTAGTCTTCTATATATATCATAGATCTATGGAAATCTATCATCTATCATCATGATAGATGATAGATCTATATATATCTAGTACGCAGCTCAAATGGACGTGTCCTATCTACTCATTCATATCTATGGACGTGTCCTATCTACTGATTCATATCTATGCAGTCTCAATGATGACGTTTCACGAGTACGTGAGAACCAAGTCCAGACAGTTACGTAGCATATATCACATATCTTTATATACAGTCTATGTTACGTACTGAGAAACGGCCATAGTCTTCTTACCGCAAAGGTACAAAGCTGCTTGTCTTCTCTTCCGGCATCAGGAAACGTCTTCAAAGCTTCTTCAAATCAAACGAAATACAACCAAAAGATCAAATTAACGTCATTGGTGCATTCAGTTGCAGTCGGACAACGAAGTTGCGTTCATGAGCGTCGGAAATCGGATTTTCAGTAATGTAAATTTCCAACGAAAATTTTGGGGGGGCACACAGGCCAATCAGTTCACAGATCAGACCCCCCCCCCCCCCCCCCCCATTGGATTTTGCATAGACACTAAATAAATTAGCAGGAGGTTACTGTTCTACATTATTTTAATACTTTGGGTTTTCTTTTTTCCCTTCATCATGTCTTTGAAAAGCTCCAAGCTGTTAGAAACCTGCTCTGCTCTGACTCACAGTAACGTGGGACAAACATTAACAGCTTATAATCAAGAAAAACTCAGTATTATCCTTAGTTATTTGTGGAAGTTGGTGTGGAAGTCTTTTGTTCTGTTTTAAAGCCTGGCTGAGTGTCAGACGGACTCGTACTCTCTCTTCCAGGCCGTGTATCTGTCCATCAGGCTTCGTGCTGAGGGCTTAGTGTGTGCGATCACCTCCAGGAAATCGGCTGTTGTGACCGTTTCCAGCTGGACGGCCGGCATGTCGGTGTCTCCTGTGGAAGAGAGTCACGGTGAGCCTGCGGTGGTTTATGTAAAGACAGAAAACGTGGCAGCTGGAAGGGTCAGCCTGGATCGTCAAGCTCTTTATCCACCGGACATCTGCTGTGTGTCGTCCTACCGTCCTGATGTGACTCCAGAGCATCAAAGATCTTGCGGACCGGTCTCATGGCGGCCTCCTTACATACCAGTCTGATGTCAGAGCCGGAGTAGCCCTCCATCTCCTGAAACACACAAAGGACAGCTTTTCTCCTCATGTGAGCAACAGAAACATGAGTGAACAGGCATCTGTCCGAACAACAAAACAACAGTTATCACAGCAGTGGCAAAGAAAATGTGGAACATTTTATGATCAAATACCTTTGCCAGTGTTTTATAGTCCAGCTCAGTTCGTAGCTCCACTCCTCCGGTGGAGTTGAGAGGAGGAAGCCACTCAGAGATCATGGCTTGTCGAGCTGATGAGGAGGGAAGACTCACTAAGATCCTCTTCTCTAACCTCCTCAGCATGGCGTGGTCCAGCTCCCTGAGGGAAGAAAACCATCTAACTATTAGCCCTTTATATCTGAATTTCGCTGGATTTTGGTTGATTTTTTTTTGTGAATGTTCCTAAAGAAAATATAGGAAGCTTTACTGATATATATGTAATCACTTTAGATATTTTTAGGAGTTTTTTGGAAGATATTTACTCATTTTTTGAAAATATTTACAAGAATTTTCTTGCCAAATTTGGGGGATTTTTTTAAAAATAAAACTTTTGAGGAATTATTGGAATTTTGGTACTGAAGGTTTTGCAAATTTTCAGATATTTCGGGAATTTTGTTGCTGAATTTTTTGATTTTATTTTCAAACAAGGAAACAATATTTTTTTGGTGCTGGTAAATGAAGACAGCAGGAAGGTTAAGACCCATTGGTTCACTCTGGCCTTTGGCTGAGCAGAGTCACCTTTAATGGATCTTTATCTGTTTTATTTTACTGTTTTATTGTTTTGATTTTATTGTTTTCGTATTGTTGATGATTTATTTCACTGTAAAGCACTTTGGTTGGCCATAGGCCTTTTAAAAGTGCTAAATAAATAAATCTGACATTGACATGTGTTTAAGTGTTACCAGGGCAAGTTGGAGGCAGCGAGAACAAACACCAGGTCTTCTGATCTCGCCAATCCGTCCATCTGGACCAGCAGCTCCGTCTTCATCCTGCGACTCCCCTCGTGTTCACCGCTGAAAGCAGACATCCAAGTTTTACTCTGGTTTGAATCCCCATAAGTCATTTACAGCCCTTGTGAACAAGCAAGCAAGTTTATTTATGTAGCACCTTATCTTACACAGAGGTTATTTAATGTGCATTACCTGCAGATAAAAAAAAAGAAATTAAATGAAACGTAATCAGAATTTAGGTTATGAATTAATTTAAAACAGACAAGTTGGGTAAAGTGCACAAGGATATATAGAACAATTCAAACTGACTGAGTAAAGCAGCTAAAATAGATTGGAAAAATGAAGCTTTCTGCACTCTGTGGCTGAACTCACCCCATTCCAGCTCCTCTCTGGCTCATCACTGATTCCAGCTCATCCAGGAAGATGGTGGACGGGGCGTGATAGCGAGCCAGCTCAAACAGAACCTGCAGACAGACACAATTACTGACAAATCCACAGGTATGAGAGACAACATGTATGTAAACTTGCTTGGGTTGATATCTTGTACATTTTGAATGACTACCTACTCTGACCAGCTTCTCAGAGTCGCCCCTCCACTTGCTGACGATGCTGGAGGCCGAGATGTTGAAGAAGGTCGTCTTACACTCCGTAGCTACAGCTTTGGCCAGCAGCGTCTTACCTGTGCCTGTGTGAATATCAGTCAGGTTGAATTCCAGAATGCAGGTCTTTACAATAAGCTGCTGGAGGTTTTACCTGGCGGGCCGTAGAGCAGCAGGCCCTTCCAAGGAGACAGGATGCCGGTAAACAGCTGAGGATACTGAACAAAAACAAGGGGAAAGAACTGAAATGAGAATAGATCAACTGAGATAAACCCCATTATAGTTCAATATGAGACTGTTCTATATCTGCAAACATTATCTTCTAGCAGCAACACATGCGTTTCCATTCAGAAGCTGAGCTGTGTGCTAAGGAAGCGGATAAGTCTGATGTATGGCCGAGTCACTGCTGCAAATACCACACAGCACAAATTAGTGTAAACTTTAGGGTTGCAAACAGCGGCGGACTCAAATCACCAAACTGACCTTATACCACACAGGATGAATAATAATGGAGACAGAAGTTAGGGATGGTGGAGAGGTGGAGGGACAGTGTTATTCAATAAAGCAGGCCAGCAGAATAGACTGAAGGAGATAAGACACATCAGTCCTCATCTTGGTCTGTAAATGTCAAGAGGATGCAGACAGCCTGATTTGTTGTCATATATCCATGAGAAAGGTCTGGGTGATGATGATAGAAGTGTGTGGATGTGTGTGTGATTTTATCCATACACAGAGGCAAAGTTGTGTGATTGTGGCTATAATAAATTCTACCAGCCTTCTCTGTATGTTGGCTCCCTGTCTGTCTATCCATCTGTGTGTGTGTTTCCATATTACCCCAGATATAGATTTAATGTCAGTCTAATAGACTGGCCTGACCTCCCTGCCCTGCTCCTCTTAAAGCCCTCTAAAGGAGATGTATTCAGAATCGAAGACGGGCGAGCAGCGCTGAAATACCAGCGTGCTCGGGCGGCGTCCGCACCTTAATGGGATAAACGACGGCCTCTTTGACTAATCGCTTGGCGTCCTCCAGACCGATGATGTCCTCCCACCGCACGTTGGGGCTGTGCAAATAGATGTCCTTTAGGGGTGAGCAGACACACAAACACACACAGGGTGAAGGATATCAGCTGGAAATGAACACACACACACACACACACACACATTCTGATGGGATGAGGCTAAATCGGTGTCCTTTAGAATAAAACATCAGATAAGGGAAACAGATAGAGCCTGGGCCTTCATTAATACAACACATCAATTGATTCACAACGAAGCTCTGCGTTGCTCTCTAGTGGACATATGGAGGATAGGTCATGTTTACACACAGATTTGGTGGCACAAGTTAAGATAAAATCAGCTTTTTTTACTTTCAATAAAAAATGTATGCAGATATATCCCATGGACTTCAAAAGTCCCTCAATTATAGATTGACCCAGACCAGAGTCATTTTGGACAATTTTCTTGTCATTTTCAGCAAGTTTTATGTCAGCTTGGATCGTTTCTCGTCATTTCGGATCATTTTTGTGTCTTTGGGATAATTTTCAAGTCATTTAGGACAAATTTCATGTCATGTGGGACTAATTTTCCATAATTATGGATCATTTTCAAACCATTCTGAACAATATTTGAGTCATTTTGGACAAGTTTTTGTTTTTTAGACAAGTGATTGTTTCCATAATAAATGACTAGAATTTGTAAAGACATGATCATAATGACATAAAAAACATTAGCTGGTGGCACAAGTTAAGATAAGATCTGCTTCTTTAGGAGTTTGTTGTTGTTGTTGTTGTTGTTGTGCAGTATTTTATTTGGCTACCCTGCTGATGATGGCTGCCAGGTCTCTCATCTCTCCATTCACTCCAGAGAAGCCGCTGAGAGGCTTCAGCAGCCGTTCCTGCAACAAACAAACATTACTAGTTAATACTGCAGTTTTTACAGTTCATATTTCTTGAGAAATAAAAGAAAAATACAATATTTTAAAAAACGTTTATGTGGCATAATTTAAAGACCAGCTGAACTGCTCATTAGTGTTTCTTAAATGCTTCCATGTTTTTACCATGTGGTCCGAGTCGATGCCAATTGTACTTTTGCCATCAGTAATCTGGCCCTAAGACACACAAATAAGAATAAAACTGACAGCAGTAATTTCAGAATTTCATAATATTATGAACATATGTATGTATTTGGTGTGTAGAATATTCAGAAGAAGTTTGACATGCAGGTTTTAATGTAATGCACTTAAGAAAAATATACTTCTGTCACACATTCTAGCAGCAGTGATGCATGAGCGTTAAGCAGCCTAAATAAAACTGCTGCCAAACCACACCAGAAACTTATTCAGAGAAAAATCTGAAAAAAAAGTTAAAAAGGACGCCTGTTAAAGGACGCAAGAGCTCCACAATCCATTTTTAATGGGGAACAATTCAATCAAGATCTGTCTGTTGACTCCCTCATTGTTTTCTGAAATCACATTTATACTGAATTATGATTAATTTGTGTCTATCTCCTAGAATAACAGCTTTCCAGTACCTTCTTGATCCCTGCTGCTCCTCCAGAGTGTCCATTTCTGATTGAGGAGACATTGAGGCCAAACTCGGACGACTCCGGAGCAACAGAAGAACCGTTCTCCTGGGAAATTAATCAAGACAATAACTTGATATTTTAGCATACTTAAGGTGTTTCATTATTGTGCTCATTGTATTTACATTTACACCAGCAGCTGTTCTCTTCACTCCATTTCCAGACCGTGGGCTCTGAGACGGGCTGATTTTGGGAAGAGGCTTCACGGCTGAACAGGGACTCCTGAGGACAGAAAGAGGAACACAACACCTGGTGACGCAAACTAATCACTATACTCATTTAGTTTAAGTCCTGAAAATGAAATAAACATCTAAATGTAATGTGACTCACCTTTTAACTCCACCACTTCGTGCATGTCTGCTTCCACCTTGACAGAAAAACAAAAGGATTTGTATTGAATTTCTACCACTGAGTATAAGACATGACTTCTTGCTGCTCCTGTACCTGGTTCTGCTGCTGTTCTGGTAAGTTTGGGATACTTCTGGAACTTGACGTAGTGATAACTCTCGTACTCCATCAGCACCATCTCCAGATCGATGTTATCACAAACCTCGAACCTCCTCACACCTACATTTGTCTCCTGGTCCAAGGCCACAGCTGCTGCTACGTAGCTGGAGACACAAACGCAAAAAAGTAACACAAACAAGGTCAACCATGCCAGCTGTCTGTAAAATTTACTTTCAATGTGTTTTTCTTGATGAATTGCATGCGTTTCTCTCTACACACACACACACACACACACACACACACACACACACACACACACACACACACACACACACACACACACACACACACAGACATGTATGACCCTCTGTAGGCTCATTACTATCGATCCAGTATCTGCTTCTTCACCTCCAACAAGTATTTCATACTTTATCCTCCTCATTTCTTCTCTTAAATTGTGTTCTTTCACTCTCCAGTGCAACATTTGTTGTAAAAAAACAGCGAGTCTAGTTTTTCTAGTTGGGTCAATCTATAACTGAGGGACTTTTGAAGTCCAAGGGATATATCTTGCATACATTTTTATTAAAAGTAAAAAAAATAATAATGTTTTTTATGTTCATTATGATCATGTCTTTACAAATTCCATAATTATTAATTATGGAAACAATCATTTGTCCAAATCACTTGGACAAAACTTCAAAAAATGTTCAGAATGACTTGAAAATGAGCCATAAATACAGGAAGTTTGTCCTAAAAGATTTCAATATTATCGTAAAGACACAAAAATGATCCAAAATGATGAGAAAACATCCAAACTGATATTAAAACTTGTTGAAAATGGCAAGAAAATTGTCCAAAATGACTCGCAAATTGTCTGTGCCAAGCTATAATTGAGGGACTTTTGAAGTCCATGGGATATATCTCCATGCATTTTTATTAAAAGTTAAAAAACTAATGTTTTTATGTTCCCTATGATCATGTCTTTACAAATTCCACAATTATTTATGATGGAAACAATCACTTATTAATAAAAAATGACTGGATATCATTAAAAAATATCAACTAAATAACCATCTGAATTTAATACCAACCACCTTCTAATGAGCTAAACAATAAGAAAATGAGTTTATTCAGAAATAGTTTGGATTGTGTTCTTTTTGTTAAGTTTAGATAATCATGACAGATATTTCTTTTTTGGCAATATATCAAATTTTATATGGAAAATAACAAATTAAATCCCTGTCCACCAAGTTCCCCATTCCAAAAACACCTCTCCAGGAAGTGCGTTAATTCCAGATCACATGACCTGCTCCACATGATGTCATTTCCTCCTGAAGAACAGACTGACCAGACTCCAAGGCTTTCTGACTTATTTAATAGAAAGTAGTCAACAGGTTTCCTACAACATCTTTATAAATAACTTTACATTTCAGTTTTGCTCAATTGTATATATAATATTTAGAAGAATCTTTCTCTAAAATGCCATGTGGTGTTTGGTTATAGGCGGCCATGTTGATTTTAGGCCTGAAAACAGCAAAAATGTCAACTATGATACAAAAAGTCCTGCAGTTATACATTGACCCAACATCTAAATGCTAAAAATGAACTACCAAGTACATTTTAAAAAGCATCTGGACTTCATAGCCTGATACTGACCCTTGCCCCAGCAGGTGGTGGTAGATGAGGATGAGGAGGTTCTTCTTCCTCATCTCGGTCCTCACCTCTTCCTGTTGAACAACAACACAGAATAAGATAGAAGAAAAACTGCTGCAAAGTCACTCTCTGGTCACTGACTAAACCCTGAAAATGTCATTTCTGCATTTCACAGTTACATTCTTAGAAGTTTTTATAAGAAAATTATTCCCACCTTCCCTAAAATGGCTCACATGGAGATATTTTGTTTCCATAACATGTCTTCTTTCAGACTAATGGAAAGAAAACTAACCAAAAACACATGAAAATGTGAACAATGAAAACAAAACTGAAGCGGACTTTATTCAATGTTCAGACTGCAAAGAAGAAATGCAAATTAGAACAAAAATAGAATACCTTGTTTGCATTTTTAAACACATAATTTCAGAAAACATGCAATACAAAAACCCTTGTCAGATTTTAAGTAATCAGTTTGGGAAGTTTCTTTTGAGGCAGGCTTAAACTTCTTTGTGCAGCGCCAAAAACTCAACTATACTGGGAAAAAGAACAGAATTAGATGTGACCCAGAAAAGGCTGTGAAGTTCTGCCTTTCAACCTGGTGTTAGTTTACTCTTTGACATTAGTGTTTTCCACAAGTTTTCCAATGACTTCTGGATTTCCCTGCATTGGACACAATTTGTTAACCTCATATAAACTGCTGGTATTCATCAACATCAGATGTCAGTTTGGGAAATATCCCCCAGTCTTTGAGGACTCCAGTATTTCCCCTTTATAAATTAAATGGAACCTGTCGCTGCTGACCACATCTGATAAATATCCCTCAGCACGATGAATGACAATACATTCTCTGCACATATAAAACACAAACTGTCCTTCTGTTTCTGCTCAGAGTTAAATAACCTGCATTATAACACACATCGAGATGTGTATTATAATGGTTTGGGAAGAAAGACAAACTGCCAGCAGAGGGCAACACATCACCACCGATGACGACCAGCTGACTGGTATCTAGGCAACCAATGAAGCTAAACTAGCATGATTAGCTCCACGGCTAACTGCCAAACTTGTCATAGTGACAATTTCCCACTGCTTAGCACATCATTCACGTATGAAACAAACAGACCTGGCTCTGGACCCGAACACTATAGCACTTATAGTGTGGAACCGTTTTTTGGGTCATATTTAGGAGGACACCCCGACTTTCAGTTGCTACTTAGTTAGCATTAAAGTTGTTAGCTCACCAACCAGCATCCGTCAAACCTGCAGGAAACTACAAAAAAATCATACCGTCCGTTTACTCACCGCCTCCCGAGCTTGATGGGCGATCTTCATGGACTGATAGGAAAGCTCCATCATTGTTGTGAGAAGTTTGTGAAGCGCTGTGGCTCTGTGGTTGTTGCTGGAGTCTGTTCGCGTTGTTTCTGTGTGTCCCTCAGGGCCACCGTACATACAAGGATGAAGGCGATAGCAGTAAACAAGCGTAAATACAACAACAAAACTAAAAAAATAAAAAGTTAATTTATTTTTGATTTACTTTTGTATTGTTTTACAAGTTTCACAACATTTTATTAATATTTAAATGAGACACATAACTGTTTTTTTTGTAAATTTGCATTGAAGATGACAATCTTGGTGTCAAAATTCAGAAAAACACAAACTTCAATACAAAACTATATAAAAAAATGCCTTTCTTTTTATGTTTAACATATGTATAATTAAGACACAATGGCACAGATATCTACAGTTGTATTTTCTCTTTTATACAGCTGCCATTTGTAAAGTTTCAAACTGTTTTATGGAGTTACGTTGGCAGAGAGTGTTCACACAGCAGGTTATTAACCTGGTACCTCATCTGCTTGGTTTTGTTGTTGCTTCACAGTAATCCTGGTTTCAGGGTCGACTGAAAATGAAAAGAAATGTGGTATATTTTCACTAAAGCAAAGGATCTGAATACGACCTCTGGTGTCTGTAAACTTTATCATCTGGACGTTATGTTTTCTAATATTTCATTTAAAAAAAGTCACATGATGCATGCAGAGATAAGACTTGCAGAGTCAGTAATTTCTGTTAAATCACTTCTGAACACCCACTTTTATAGACTTGCTTTTATGTGAGGTTTACTTTTAGCTTTATTTAGTTTTTGTGTTTTATTCTGTATTATGTCCTGTTTATTTTAGATGTTCTCTCTTGTTTTATTTTACTTTTAGCTGCCTGGTTCTTTGGTGTGATGTCGTCTCGAGGAAGACAGGCACATTAATGAAGGCTTTGATGTTCTTTTTTGTGTTTCACTATACATTTTTTGTTCTTCTAGTTGTGTGTGAGTGGTTTTCTACTGTGTGCTGGTGACTATTGTGTTATGTGGGTGATGGATATATCTGTGTTGGTGGTGTGTATTCTTGAAGGTGCATTTGTATCCATGGTGATACTTGCATCCCTAACTCTGTGTTTGTCTAACAGACATCATCAGGCTGCAGTAAGCCAAACTATTAGTCAAACAAGCTGCCGTCTGTCCCATTAAGGTGCGACTACTGTTCAAGCAAGCTGGTATTTCAGCACATATTTGATTCTGAATATATCTCCCTTAAAGCGCTTAAAGAGGAAGAGGGCAGTGAGGTCTGGCTCGTCTGTTCGAGGGACATTAAATCTATATCTGGGATGATATGGAAACACATACACTGGTGGATAGATGGGCAAAGGAAAAACACACACAGGTGCACAAGCATGAGTATTCACATACTTCCATGCAAACACAATCTTCTACTCTGCTGTGGCTCCGACAACAAACCAGGTTGTCTGCATCCTCTTGACATTTCCAGACAGAGATGAGGACTGATGTGTTTTATTGAATAACACATGCACCACAGTCCCTAAGACCCAAAGCCTTTGCTCTTTATATCTTGAAATCAAGTCTCTGGAGTATATGAGGTCAGGTTTGTGGCTTCACTCATCTTCTGTTTTTGCACCAAAGATCGATTGTTTGCTTGGTTTTGTTTGTTTTGCAGAGGAAATGTATCTGGAGTAGAATACATGATGTAATCAAGAGGATCCAATACTGATACAGTCCTGTTGTTATCGGCTACTGATGAATAAGGTGATATTCCACACTATGATTGTACATGGTTCCATTGTTTCCGATCTGTATTTTGCAGGTTTTCTGTGAATTTGATGGATTTTTCCATTGACAGATTTGAACAGCCTATCACATAAAGGAGTGCTCTACATATCTCTCTTTAAAGATCAGTCTTAAACAAAGCAAATCTGATGTCTCATCGCTCTTAACTTGCATGTTGAATGTTTTTGATCCTTTACTTGTTTATAGTATATGTGTACAAGCATGCTGCCAGTTGCAGTGTTTTACTTTTATATGTTAATAATTTTGCTAAAATCCAGCATGCATTGTCCTCACTTAATGAACAAAAGCAGGAAAATCAGTTGTTTTGAAACCAATCTTCAAAAAAAAAATCCTATGATAATACACAATAGTAAAGCAGGCGTGTTTGATTTTATTTCAAAAACATTTATTTCTTCTGGCACTGTCAGTTTCAATCTTTACCCCCAGTAAATTGCACATCTGGTACAGTAATACATCTACTATTGTAGTTAACCACTGTATACTTTGTTTAACCTTGTGAAAAAGTGAAACAAAACACACCATTAAGTTTCTGTTGGGCGTTATATTAAGACGGTGTTTGTGCAAAATTCCAAACCATGAACAGAAGCCACCAAAGAGCCGAGTCCAAATAGAATTCAAGATGATCTCCATTGTACATTAGAGTCATAAAAGTTCCCAATGAAACAGTTACAGTAAAGCACAGCAGTGGTTTGAAGAATTGCAGTGTTTTTCATTTTAAAGGGGTCTCTCCAAACACAGATCTGCTGCTCTGTCACCACGACAGAGTATTTCCTGCTTTGCAATTTAAAAAGAAAAAATCATGGGCTGCAGCTTTGATTAGTTTTTATAGATTTTAGGGTGAAAAAATATTGAATTTTGAAGAAAAGCGTGCAAATTTCCGCCTTAAAATCGCTTGAAATCTGCCGCTGCTGCCGCACTGAAGCTCTGAAAAAGTCGACCACACACCAAGACAGTAACTAGAAAAATAAAACCTCTAGTTGTCCCTCAGCTGACAAGAATCTGAGATCACAACACGCATAATCCAGGCAGTTTTCATCATCAGCACGTCCTCTCAAGTCTTACACATCTTCAAAAAATATATATAGTGCAAACAGGTCAGCTATGAATGAGGAGATGGTGCCAAATGCCAGGAGTGGCCTGACATCAGCGCTTCTTTCTGCTGGTTTCTAATGAGTCGGATCTTCTTAAAGCTAAATTCAGGACCCTCAGAGAATCCACATGCATATGAACAAGAAATGGGTACCTAATAAGAAAATAGTAGCTTTGGCTGTGCATTACATATTTTTTGTTTGCTCTAAATGCCAAATTAAGCTTTGCATATTTGTTTTAAAAAGTAATTCCTTGGTCCACAAATGTGCAATTATCAGCAACCATTCTGAAAGTCAGAGTTTGACAATCTGAACTTACTTGTTAATACTCCAAAATGTGGTTGCATATATGGACAGATTTTATCTTATGAATCAAAAGAAGCAGTAAGGCCAGATTTTAAAAACTGATATGAAGACTTCAGTGACTACTGAGGCAGTCTGAGCTCTAACAGGAATGCTTACTGAGTGGTGGAAGATACAGAGTCTCATCGCCAAACTCCAGGCAATGGGTCAGGGCTTGTTTCAGAGTGAAATGCTCTCGAGTGTGTGTGATTTTGGCTAGTAGTGCATCAGTTTGATGTCCTATGGGAAAAGTTGAGACCACAAGTTGAGGTGGAGTTGAACATTTTCTTGTGTAGAACCTTTACGAGGAACCCGAATGAAGATGAGTTAAATCCTACTGATGCAGTTTTGGATTGTCTACAATTTCAGGGTAAAAAATATTTAATGTTTTGCACTTAGAATCATCAGTCAGGGACAAAATGGCATGACAAGGTGAACTTCTGATGCTCCTGTCCATGAGTCTGAGCCTCTTCCGCCTCAGAAGACTCCAGCCTCTGTGAGTAGCGTACCGGCCTCGAGCAGCAGAGCCTTGACGTAGACGTGGACAGTGTAGAACATGGTGACAAAGTCCTGGGTGCTGAATAAGGTGTCGGCAAGAGCAAAACCCAGAGTGGAGGGGATGAAACCTCGACCGTACTCCACCATCCACGTCCCGGCGCTCCACTGGACCGACGTAGCCTCTCCTACAGCATGTACGATGGTGTCACCTGTGGGGACAGTGTAGAAGGAAACAAGATTAGACTGACAAAAACCGTTTAGATCAGCGGTGTCAAACTCATCTTAGTTCAGGGGCAAAATTCAGTCCAGTTTGATCTCCAGTGGGCCGGACCAGTAAAATCAGAGCATAATAACCTATAAATAACCACAACTACTAACTTTAATCACAGGTATCTGGAACTGAACAATATAGTATTTTACTTTATGATCAAAACGACACTCAGACAAAAAATACCCCACCAAAAGCAAGACAAAATATTACAAAAACAAGACAAAACGACAAAAACAAGGAAAAAATGACAAAATATGAGACCAACAACATGAAACAAAACAAAAAAAGAGACAAAAAATTAGACAAAAAAGTTACAAAGTGACAAAAAAATGGTTGTGTGGGCAGGTATTTGTGGGTACATTGAGTAGAGTATCTGTGAGATCAAGGGCTCTTCATGTTCACAGACAACGCATGTTTGACACCCCTGATTTTGATAAGAATTCTCAAACTGCAGATTGAAACGTGTTACCAGGATAGTAGATTTCACTCTTGGTTGTTCCCTCTTTCCACTGTCTGAAGGTTCCGGAGATGATAGTGTCAGAAATCTCTGCCCAGTAACGACCTGACAGAAACAGAAAAAGGACAGAGACTCAAATGAATGGTGTGTTCTAAACAGAAGAGAACAACGGGAGATAAATGACATCTGCAAAGAAAAAAGGAGGAGACATTTTCCCCGTCGCAGCATGAAGACAACAAACTCTATGTCCAGTCGTCCTCTACCCAATTCAAGCATTCCTATAATTACTCAGATTTTTGTTTAGACTATTCGATTCTCTAAACAGATGGAGTTTTAACCCCGTCTCTCCTCACCTGAGTGTCCTCCTGTGTCCACAGCGGTACCAAACAGCAGCAGGTACTCTGTGAGGGAAGCATGGAGGAGACACATGGAGCCCATCCAGCCTCCGGCGTTCACAAACACCCACTGCAGGTCCTCATCTGGCAGGATGTGGCCCGGATACCTGGTTCAGGTGACACTTTATTAGTCCTTAAACACACAGCACAGATCTGTAGTCCCTCATGTCTAAGTGTATTCTTGTCTTATATGTAGATTATTAAAACACAGTATCAGTTTAAATAAGGGGATAACTGCAAACCACTACTTGATTCACTGAAAAATCGGCTGGGGCCAACTGGATCAGGACTCCTCCTCCTGATATCCAAAGATCACCCTGTCAGAGGTCAGATCCACCCCTTCCACTTTTACAGCATTATACTAATCTGGAACTCTGCTTTCAGACAAGTTGGATGTTGCTTTTGATGAAGAAAATAGCACACCTTTTGCTACAGATACTTTCTAGTGTCACGGTTATCCACATTTTTAAAATCTCTTATTTCTTATCCAAGGAATAAAAATGTATGCCAGGTAACCCCTTTACCTCTTCCTGAGCTCCACCACCACTTTGGAGAAAGCCTGCTCATGGTCCTGTCCTGAGAACAGACACATTCACACAAGATTTTGAGGGAGGTAAGAACCTAAATGATGGTAATCTGGGAACTGTATGGCTTGATTTCCATTCAGAAACTGCTAAGCTCACCTGCGTACTGTTTGGCCAATCTGGCGACGTCTTCTTTGTTGAAAACGTACTTCTTGTTGGCCATCCAGTGGCGCAGCAGCAGCACGGAGAGGACGGTGACTGCGGTGAACACCAGCAGCCTGAGACCCGTTTTCACTACAGACATGTTTCAGACAAAACACAGACGCAGAAACGGAGCGGCGGCTTCGGCTACATGCGGACACAGAGGCGGCCGGGCTGCTCCGAGTGTGGAGTCCAGCTGACGGCCGCTCAGCCAATCACAGAGTGAGTACGTCGTGCAGGCAACGGCGGGTCCGGGGTTGCCAGCACATCGTGTATCCCCCTTTACACATTTATGCGACAAATCGTCTACAGGAATGATATGTTTTAAGTTCATGTGTTGAATTAAAACATTTGAGTGTCATGTTTTTGATAAGTAGTGATTATATGCTGTTTATTTTTGGACTATTAGACGGTTGTCTTGTTACGTTATTTTGTCCCAAACAGCCCGCTGTGTCGCTTGTCAAAAAACAGGAAGTAGGCCACGGGGTGCTGTTTGGTAGCAGTTAGCTAAAGTTCAATAGAACTGAATGGTTGAACACAGAGGAGCTGACAGTTAATTAAATGCATCAGTGGACGATATGAGTGGGAACGAAGACGTCAGTTTTGACCCCAAAGGTGTGTTTTCTTTTTGACAATTCACCAAAACAAAGTACTTAGATGAATATATTCAGAATATCCTGCAGAACTGCTCTAAAATCATTCAAATTTCCATTGTAAACCTGCCAGTTTAGCCTTAGCTTTCTATACAATATACACCTTACCCTAACAGAAAGCCTAAAAAATACAAGTAAACTATGCTGCGGAATTTCAAGAGAGTTTCTCAGCTTCTAGAATAAGTTCTCCGCTGCTATGTGCCAAAGTTATATGGTTTGGAAGCAAATATTAACTACCAAACAATCTATTCTTGTGAAATGTTTACTAGCCGAATTCACTGGTAGATCACAGCAGTTCATCCAATATCTTTATCTACAATCTATCCTGAAGCTGAATGTTTGTAGTCCAGTGTAATCTTTAAATTACAATATATTTTAATGGAGCTCGGTCGTATTGAATTTCATTCTGAAAGAGTCGTTTCTAGGTTTATTGATGTCAGTATATTATCTGTCCACTGACAGAATGCTTCTATCCAGCAGGACACACTGCCAGCTGTGCAGACTCGTGATTTCCTTCAGCTTTTACTGCTGCAACAGCAATGTATGGAACCACAGGAGTGCCATAATAAAAGAGAAATCTGTTTAAAAAATAAGGAAATAAGTGTGTAAATAGAAAGAGGAATAAACAAAAGAATAAATAAATAAATATGTTTAAAAATAAGGAAAAATGTGTAAATGTAAAGAGGAATAAACAAAAGAATAAATAAATAAACATGTTTAAAAATAAGGAAATAAATATGTAAATATAAAGAGGAATGAATCAAAGAATAAATAAAATAAATCTTTTTAAAAATAAAGAAATAAATGTGTAAATATAAAGAGGAATAAATAAATGAATGTTCAAAAAAAGGAACTAAATGTGTAAATATAAAGAGAAATAAATAAATATGTTTAAAAAATAAGGAAATAAATTTGTAAATATAAAGAGAAATAAATGAAACATAAAAAATAAATGTGTAAATATAAAGAGGAATAAAAAAATTTAAAAAAGTAAAATTCTAAAAATATGGAAATATAAAGGTAAATTTTGTCTTTGCTTCTCACTTCTCCCTTTGTTTTTTTCCTTTTGTTTTTCACATTTTGTCAGTGCTTTTTGTCATTTTTAACACTTATTTATTTATTATATATTCCTTTTTATATTTACACATTTATTTACTTATTTTTTTAACAGATTTATTCATTTATTATTTCATTGTATTTATTCCTCTTTATATTTACTCATTTATTCCCTTATTTTGTAAGAGATTTATCTTTTATTATGGCGCTCCTTTGATTCCATCCATTTGTTCCTAAATACTGTTAGATGTGGTAATCACACCACTAAATGTTTATTTTTTGGCATTTTATAGCCTTTTTTTAGCCTTAATGCAATTAATTACCAGTTGTAACCATGCCTAGTAATATTCAAGGATGAATCAGATAACTGAGTGATTAGATTTCTAGACAAATGTCTGATTACACTCCACCGTCGGTCACTCTTTCTCACACCTGTATGCATCTGTCATTATGCTGTCATGTCTTATTCCATGTGTTTTGGACCTCAGAGCACCAGCACCTGCGCTACAACCCTCTGCGGGACAGCTGGGTCCTGGTGTCCGCCCACCGTATGAAGAGACCCTGGGCCGGTCAGGTAGAAAAACCCCCCGAGGAGCACATTCCCAGGTTTGACCCTCGTAACCCGCTCTGTCCAGGGAACACACGAGCAAATGGAGAGGTAAGAAGAGCTAGATGAATAGATCCAGAGCTGGATGCTTCAGATGTGTGGTTGTTCTCCCACCAACTGTAACCCTCTACCTCTACCTCTACCTCTGTCCCTCTATCTCTATCTCTATCTCTACCCCTTCCTCTCTACCTCTTCTGTCCCTCTCAACCCGCCCGGCCAGCAGCAGATGGGTTCCCCACATAAAGAGCCGGGTTCTGCTCCAGGGTTTTTTCCCTGTTAAAGGGTGTTTTCCTGCCACTGTCTCCTTAGGGCTGCTCTGGGGGTCAGTCATATGGGTTCTGTAAAGCGTCTCGAGACAATTTGACTGTAATTGGCGCTATATAAATAAAATTGAATTGAATTGAATTGAATTGAATTGAATTGAATTGAATCGAATCTGAACACTGATTCTCTGAAGGTTTTCCTTCTTTTCACACTGAGTAAATTTTTTCTGCAGTTTATAGTACACTCTGTGACATTTTAATGGATCTCTGAGCCCGTCAGTCATGTCATCTGCCGTCCATTAGACTTGCATGAAGCTGATGCAAAGATGACAGCGTGCTGCTAACCCAACACCAGAACTAAAACGTGGCTTTAGAAGCATGTACATAACGTCACATATGCTTCATCCAGACTTCTCAGCAGTCACTGTTGTAGCTGATACACAAAAAGCACAATTAAAAACCACAACATTGACAGTATTTTTTAATTCATGTGTATGTTTCTTTACTTATCGTGCTGATTTTTGGACACACAATAATTTTATTTTCTGTTTCTTGATGTCTATTTGGCTGTTTTTCTATAGATAAATCCAAACTATGACAGTACCTTCGTCTTTGAAAATGACTTCCCTGCTCTTCAGCCAGATGCTCCAAATCCTGGTGAGTTCCAGTACTGGATGAAAACAGTCAAAAAGTCTCTGAAAATATTAACTACTTAAGCTGTGTCTAAATAGTTGCTACCCAAAATGCATTTCTTTGTATATTGTACTTTCATGTAGCTCTTTAGCGGTTTTGTAAAATGTAAACAGATACTTTGTTAAATGTGTTCTTCTTTTTTTGTTGTTTTTTATTTGAAGAAATAATGCTTTTGTGTTTTTCAGGTTCGGATCAACATCCATTATTTCAGTCTAAAGCTGCCAGAGGCGTCTGGTAAGAACAAAGCTTGATCTACAGTTAATTTAAAGATGTGGAATTTTACAACTGTATTATGTATGTTATTGTGTGTGTTATTTATTAGAGCAGGGGTGTCAAACTCATCTTAGTCCAGGTTCCACATTCAGTCCAGTCTGATCTCCAGTGACCAGTAAAATCACAGCATAATAACCTAGAAATAACCACAACTCCTAATGGTTCTTTTTTTTTTTTTTTTAGTGCAAAATGTTCACATTATGAACAACCTGAAATTTCTGAAGAAAAATAAGTTAAATTTCAACAACATTATTCCTCAGTTTATCATTTCCACATTACAACTTCCAGATCACAGAGTGTCTACAAAAGAACATTTAGTCATCTGGAACTGAATAATGTAGTGTTTTACTTTAAAAATGACAAAAAGCAACAAAAACAAGACAAAATATTACAAAAATGCGACACAGAATGACAAAAGCGAGAAATAAAATGAGAAAAAAAGAGACAAAAAATTAGATAAAAAAATTAGAAAGCGACAAAAATAATGGACAAACGAGACAAAAAAGGACAAAAGCGTGAAACACGACAAAAATGATACAGAAAACAACGAATAAAGCAAAACACAAAATGACAAAAATGAGACAAAAAACCCAAGTGAGACCAAAAGGAAACACAAACCGACAAAAACGTTAGACAAACGATAAAAATCGGACAAAAAACTACAAAAACAAGACAAAATATTCCAAAAATGAGACACAAAACAACAAAAGAACAATCTAGTATTTTACTTTCTGATCAAAAGAACTTGTCATGGTCTAGAAATGATTATAAATTTATAGTTTTACTAATTTACAATCTGGAACATGCCAGAAAACTAACGATGAAAGTTGACATGTATGTTTTATAATGCAACTTTTACCAACAAACCACAAGAATATTGCAACTATAATATAAATGAACATGTGTTTGGTGGGTTAGAATTTATTTATGGATGCATCTTAATCAGTGTTCCTTGTCATGATTATCATACATTTAAATTTATGACTAATTAACTCTCAGCTGATGAGCAATCAGAGCCGTCACGCTGAGGCTGCTGTAATTCATCCTCATCATAATCAGGTTATTAGGTGAAGCTAATTTTGCTAATCAATGCGCTGCATGTATTCTGTTTTCAAGACATGTTGAACTTAAGCAAAATCACAAATCCACACTAGGATGTGTGGTTTTTCCACGCCACCAGCAGATGGAGATGTTTCCTCACTGCTCCTTTAAGAGGCTCAGATGTGTTTTTTCTGGAGATTCTGTGCTTTGGTAGATAAAGGATGAGATGCTTTCCTCGGATCAATTCTTGCTTATTCCCAGGAGTGTCTTGTGTTCACCAAAGGAGGGACTTAAAAAAGTTTTGGAGTCGTTTTCTGATCTACAGGCATTGATTAGTGGATTTATTCAGCTTCATGTTGAGTCTAAGGAGCTTAACAGGAGACCTAATCCTTTGTTAGTGCACATTTCTGTACAACAATAGGCAGCAGTTCATAAATTCAACATCTACAACAAGTTGGGGAGGGAAGTCTTTGCACACAGAGTTTTTATGTTTCAAACCCTCAGTTCTTTCTATGCCAGGGGTGTCCAACATGCGGCCCGCGGGCCACAAGTGGTCCTCCAGAGGGTCCAGTTCGGCCCTCAAAGTGTCAGAATTCCAGAGAAGACATTAACTGCAGATTGTAAATTAGTAAAACTATAAATTTAAAATAATTTCTAGACCATGACAAGTAAAATACTAGATTGTTCATTGTTCTTTTGTCGTTTTGTGTCTCATTTTTGTAACATTTTGCCTTGTTTTTCTTGTTTTTTTTTTTGTCTGACTTATGTTGATTTGTTTCTTGTTTTTGTCGTTTTGTGTTTCCTTTTTGTCTCGCTTGTGTTTTTTGTCTTATTTTTGTCATTTTGTGTTTTGCTTTATTCATTGTTTTGTGCATCATTTTGGTTGTTTTGTGTGTTTTTTTGTCTCGCTTGTGTTGTTTGTCAACTTTTTTGTCATTTTGTTTCTCGTTTTTACCATTTTTTGTCTTGTGTCATTTGTGTAATTTTTTTGTCTCTTTTTTGTTGAATTTTTACTCTCTTGTTTGTTTTGTTTTGTGTTGTTTGTCTCATTTTTTGTCATTTTTTTCTCGCTTTTGTCATTTCTCGTCTCATTTTTGTCATTTTTTTATTCGCTGTTTTGTGCATCGTTTTTGTTGTTTTGTGTTTTTTGTCTTTCTTGTGTTGTTTGTCCATTTTTTTGTCGCTTTTTAACTTTGTTGTCTAATTTGTTGTCAACATGGGATTTTTACATGACTACAACACCTGCTCATCGTATGAAACATGTATGATTTTCAGTCTGCAGCTCCTGAACAATCCTGTATTTTGAGAATACTAGATGGCTGCCTGACAGCCCAGCTGCATAACAAGTGAATAATAGATTAAATGAGAACACTGTGCTGCGTTCTGTAGAGGCTGTCAGGTGATGCTCGCCACAGAATCACAAAGAAACGAAGCACAGAAGCAGCAGTGATCGATGCGTTGATAGCTCTTCTTTCCTGGTAATTCACTCCAACTGTACACAGGACTGAGTGTAGTTCTTGTCACGGTTTTCTTCACTCTGCTGTTTTTGTCGTAGTGAGTCTGTGGTCCGTTCGGTCCACGCAGCTTTGTGTCTGAATCAAAAGAAAGAAGAGCTTGTAAACTTAACCGGAGCTTGTTGCCCTGCAGCAGAGAGCCAATTAGAGCGGGAAAACAAAATGGGAAATGGGATTTTGGGAGACAAAAGAGAGATATGGTGAGGGAAGAGCTGAGAAAACTCCTGGTGATTTATCATATCACCTCCTCTCAGCCCTCCAGGGAGAAAATGTTTGGTCACACATTGTTTTACAGACCTGATAGTGTTAGAGTCATTTCCTAGATAGGAGCCGGGATGGAACTGTAATTTCTGGGGATGTTTCCTGAGAAGAACTTTGTGATGCTAGTAGGTGCGTTTCACCTTAATTACAGTTATTTCCTGTTCGAAATAAACTGCTAAATAACAACAAAAGGAACCTGATACTGGGAATAACCATCAAATTTTCATTGTGCTTAACCCTCGTGTCGTCCTGCAGGTCAAAATTGACCCATTTTAAAGTTTGAAAATGTGGAAAAAAAAAATATTTCCACAGTGAAACTTCTGATGTCCAGATTTTCAACATTTTTGGGAAATTTTTGAACATTGTTTGGTGGAAAAAAAGAAAAGTTAAAAATGTTTCTTAAGAACATTCACAAAAAAATCAACCAAAATCCAACGAATTTCACTGGATTTTGGTTGATTGTTTTGTGAATTTTCTTAAAGAAAATATTAAGAGTTTTACTGATATATATGGAATCACTTTAGATGTTTCTAGGATTTTTTTGGAAGATTTTTTGAAAATATAAGAATTTTCTTGCCAAATTTGGGGCATTTTTTAAGAATAAAACTTTGAAGGGAAACTTTTAAGGAATTATTGTAATTTCCTCCTGAAGGTTTTACAAATTTTCAGAAATTTGGGGAATTTTTTGCTGCATTTTTGGATTTTTTTCAGACAAGGAAACAATATTTTTTGGTGCCCGTAAATGAGGACAACAGGAGGGTTAAAGAAAGTAGGATTTTTGAGAAGTCTGTTTGCAAAATGTATTGTAATTTCACAAATATTTCCTTTTTTATTGAATATACAAAAGATTCTTGCAATTTGAAGCCAAATTACTAGTTTTTATTTGGTTTTAAACTGTGCTTTTGGGATTTCTACCCATTCAAACTTAACTTCTGCCAAGTAAATTTCTCTGAAAATCAATATCTGTAAAAAATCTACCCAATTTTACATCTATTTTCTAAGTGAGAGCTCTTATATCATCCCCTAAAAGCGTATATTTTCAGAAATGCATGAGTAAAGTCCTCTTCGGAACATTCAATTAAATTTCATAGTTCTGTGAGACATTATTCAACCCACATTGATAAAACTAATAACAAAGATCTCTGTCCTTGAGTCTGCAGCCATCAGATCATCCAAACACCAGCTTCAGTGTGTAGCTCTGGCACAGTCATGAGTGACCGGCATGTAAAAACTAGAGATTAGCCACTGAATTGTCTTTTTTCTGTTCATTTTATGCCTCTGTTAGTGGTTTTAGTGCTTTCCAACACCACCTTTTTGCTGCACGTCCGACAGATGACCTCCACAAAGTTATTGGGCTCTCCTTTCCCATTTGGCGTGACACCAGAATGTCCCCTAAGTGGAGCCGTGGTGTTTGGCTTTGCAGTTAAATTTATGGCAGTAATGTCAACAGATGCTCATCGGAAAGCAGCCAGTCGGACATTAGAAGTTAAATACCTCGAGATAAACAGATGGAACCATTAAACCGTAGCAGTAGAAGGGGTAGATCACGTAAAATAGTGTCTAAAACGTCAACGGAGGATTTAAAAGGCAGGTGAAAGCAGTTTTTCTGAAAATAGAGCCTTCAAATTGCCCCAAACACAAACGTACTTTATTGTTACAGTAGTTGGATTTGTGATTGGTTCTGTTTGCTTGTCAAGTTTGGCTGGAGGCCTAAAAAACACACACACACACACACACACACACACACACACACACACACACACACACACACACACACACACACACACACACACACACACACACACACACACACACACACACACACACACACACACACACACACACACACACACACACACACACACTCACATCTTCCAGCTCCTGTAATAGTCCACTCATGAACAATTCATAACTACGACCATTCAGTTTTGCTCAAAGCATAAACACCAAAGTCATGTTCAATTATTGATGGTGGACTAGCAGCTGGCGTCTGAGAAGAGCCCCAGTGTTGATATATATTTCATTATTCTGACTCTGACAGTCAGGCTGGTTTCCCTCGGTAGAGCCTGAGAGCAAACATACAGATGGACGGAGTGTTTTCTTAAACCCACACTAACCACACTCTCATCTCTGAATAATGTGGTTTAAATGTAATTACACCCTGAAACCTCATTGTTTTAGCTGTCAATCTCATATTTTCTTCACAAAATCCTCAGACAAGATGGATGTCAGAATTAAAGCGCTGCTTTTTTCTTAGGGCTTGGTCAGGCATATGGGTTCTGTAAAGTGTCTTGAGACAATCTGAATTGTAATTGGCGCTATATAAATAAAACTGAATTGAATTTTATGTAAACCTGATGTTGTAGCTTCAAGCCGGATCCAGGAAGTGTCTCAATCATGTCTATCTGGTGTCATCTTTAGAGTAAATGTAGAAAAGTTTTGCTCTTATTCTGCTGCCCTTTGGGATCTAAAAATATCCTGTTGTTTTGTCAAAAACTGTTCTCATAGTCGAATCAGTTCAGAAGGTTTTGCGCTAAAGTTTGGTAGTATTGCCTTCCGAAATAAGCAAAATAGTTGTTTTACCTGTAAATTCTGCTTTAATATTAATTATTGTGCCATTTTTGCTTTGCCTGTAGGTTAAACTTTAAGCTTCACTACCATCTGTGGTTGTTAAACTTTATAAATGAGTACAGTGAGTCCTGACTCAGCTCAGTGTCCATAAATGTAATCCAGACCTGTATGTTACTGCATTGACATCAACAAATAGAAGGAAAAAAATCAATCTGAAAAGAGCAGATTGTCAGGCTTGCTGTTGTGTTTTTCCACCACTGACAGGAGCTTCAACAAAAGAAAATTCAAAGGAAAAGAAGTCAAATTAGACATCAGGCGGTCTCTGTGCAGAGCCGTTATTTTCCTTCAACCAGAGCTACAAACTGAGATCTTCCAGATCATCACTTAACTTTAATCACCCAGCCCAGTTCCAAACAGATCAAGGATCTTATTTTTATGAAAGCAAAGTCGGCAGCAGCAACACATTTATGACTTATTAATCTGTATCAGAACAATGCCAAAAACACCATAATAAATAATAGACACACTTAGAAAAACTACGAGCCAAACAGAGCAAAATGACAGAGAGAGAACTTTTTTGAAAAAAATTGTCTAAAAAACACCTAGAAATGTTGAAAGTCTAAAAACTAGGAGGAATATAGCTTTATGTCTGCATAGATGGTGCTGTCAAGGACGAAATCACTTCAAAGTCTGTCAACAAATAAATGAAAAGATGACAATATACGGGAGAGTTGGAGCCTCGATGGCAGCACTTGTGATTATTCTGTCTTGAAGTTGCACTAAATTGACCAATTATTAAGGAGACATTTGAAGAAGAGATGTTGTGAACAGTGACACAGAAAAACACCATACTATCCAGGTAGCTTAAAAGCTCATCATGCTTGGTCAAAATTTCTTTTTTTTTTCTCCCAATATGCTGGTTTATCACCAAATATCTGCAAAACTAATGGAACTGCCTCTAATAGCATGCTAAGAAGCTAAGCTGTGATGGTTGCCATGGTAACCATATGTGCTAAACATCACGCTAGCATGTTGTTGTTAACATTTATCTGTGCCTGTGTGAAACAGAACAAGGTTTATCAATCGGGTGATAGAAATGTTGGAAACTGTTTACTAAACAGTGAGATATCAAAGTATTGTTAAATGCATCATGTAACCAGGTTGAAATAATAGATATATTTTCACATATGAAATTCCACCAACTTCCAAAAATTCATGTAAATAATTGTTTTATGTTTCCTATTCTGTGTTTAAAATGTATTTCACTTTTCATTGTTATTGGAATTAGTACTGTCTCTTTAAGAGGTCGCAGTTGGATGACGTCACATATATGCGCCGGAGGTAAACAGAATATGTCGGAACGACGCGGGAGTAAACAGACAGGCCGAATGGAATCTTTATGTGAAGATGGACATGAGCTGGATGGATATTGTACGCGGAGATAGACGCGAAATGAATGGACATTGTCTCCACGTAAAGGAAAGACGGAGCAGCGGTATGGACGCTTGATTAATGGACGTTATCTTCATGCTAAAGAGAGACAGAGCAGTAATATGGACGCATGACTGACATACATCATTTTCACGTTGAAGAGACACGGGAATAAATGTTTGTTAAGCAGCATTCTACAGGCCAGTCTGTTTATTTATGCCACGACCAAGAAACAAAAGTACACAACGCAGGATGATAACATCGGGTGTGAAGGTAGATTTTCAGAGGCACACACACACCCGTTACAATCACGTCTGTTTCAAAACCACCGTTTGAACTCACAAAAAGAAGACATTAGTACCGACTTACACAACAAAGTTCAACTCTCTCTGTATAGAGCTAAGAGTCTTGTAATAAATAATCTGTTCTGAATCTTGTACTAAACAAATACAGCAGCACTGTCATGATCCCAGCTCCTGTTGCTCTCCTTCATTCTCCCTCCTGGTCTCTCCTTCTTCCTCCTGTTCTCTCTGTATCTGTCTATCTCTTTTGATCTGTCTCTCTTTGTCTCCCTCTGTCTGTCTGTTATCTCTCCCTGTTGTCTCTCTCTCCTTGTCGTGTCCCTCTGGCTCCCTCTGTTTGTGTCTGTTGGTCTCTATGTATGTCTGTCTGTCTGTCTGTCTGCCTGCCTTCCTTGTCTCACTCACCTGCCTGCACCTTGCTGATTGCTGTAATGCACATCAGCTGCAGTAATCAGTTCATTCCATTCACCTGTTCTCCACCTCACCTCCACCTATTTAAGGTCTGTCCTTTCACTCCCTGCTGGATCATCAACTCACATTCTGTCACAGACTCTGTTTCCCCCCTTGGATTTAGTTTTCCATACCAAGTCCTGTGAACCCCTTGTCTGCTTCAGCTCCTTAGACTCTCCTGCTTTCCCCCATCCTGGTTTTTCTCCACTTGGACTCTGTCTTGCTCCAACCTGTTCATGGATATTTCCCAGGCTTCTGTCTGCTAGTTTTGTCCCCCACTAACTCCTGGATTCCCTGAGCCTGCCTGCTTTGCCCCCTTTAGTTCTCTTTCCCCTGTTTTTTTTTAGTACATTGTTTTGTTGTCTGGTTTAGTTAATCCCTGTTTGGTTTTTGTAGTTGAGCTGTGGGTTTTTGTAAGTCTTGTTTGTAGTTCATTCTAGTCTTAGATTTGGTTTAGTTTATCTCCTGGTTTGTTTTCCCCTTTCTGTATTGGTTTAGTTTAAATAAAGACATGTTTCCGTTGCCACCTGTCTGTCATATCTGCGCCTGGGTTTTCCAAGCCCCCAGTAACAAGCACACTATAAAAAATAATACAGAGCAGGCGAGACGGGATCCTGCTCTGAGAAAAAAAAACTCTGATTAAAGTCAGAATTTTATGCTAAAAACTCACAAATTTATGAAAAAAACATACAGTATTGTCTGAGATTAAAAATTAATAAATCTGCATGAAAAAAATCTGAAAATATTATTTTTTGTTCTTCTACAAACCTCTTTGTGTCATATATCAACCGAGCTCACCCATCCATGCATCCACTGATCCATTATAAAGCTTGAAGTTATCATAGGAGTCCATGTGTTAAAGAGCATTAGACCCCTTTAGTGTTGATCTAAAGGAGCCTAATGCTAGTGTGCACCTGATACACTGAGAGGGTTGAATCATTTGACGATGCGTCCTGCTGTACCAAAAATCCAATTTTAATTTCCTGTAGACCTAAGCAGTGCGTCTGTATATTTCAGTGTAGTTCATACTCCACAAATTAACATCATCTCACCCAAATCAGACCAATTTGCAGCAATACTTTTTAAAAAACCTGCATTCCATGACTGTTTACTTATCGCTAACCCCATTTGTAAAGTATAATTTGAAGAAGCTGTCCACTGGATGGCATGATAAGGGTTCACCATCATAGCAAAGAACAACAAAAACAAGATTTTCCCAATTTTTTCTTGTAAACTGGACAATATTCAAGTTTTGTTTTAATCATTTTAGCAATTAAATCTCTGAGAATCCACTTTTTTCTGATTGTAAATTTACAACAGTTTCTTCTTTTCTCTTTCTTTGTGCTTTTCACAGTAAGGTGATGTGTTTCCATCCCTGGTCTGACATCACGCTGCCCTTCATGAAAACACCAGAGGTTGTCAAGGTGATTGACAAGTGGGCAGAACTCGTTGAGGAACTGGGCTCTACGTATCCGTGGGTTCAGGTACAGGACACACACTTTTAATCACATCCACGCATTATTGATGTCATTCCCCCCAGAACTGGACAACTGTAAAAAAAAGTAGCTTCTAAACTTTCCATCCTGTTCTCCTGAGTCACTTTCTGACCCTCTGAATTTCTCATTTTAATGTCTCATCTCGGATTGGCTGAAACTTTAATAATGTTTCCTGGCAGCCTCACAGATTGAAGGAGCTGCAGCAGAAAGTTAGAACTTTGTGCTGCTGCTAATTAAATTCTCCCTGTTTTTCAAGCTGAAAATGTTTTTGTTTCTTTATAGCTTGGAACACACTTATGTTAGCGCTTATTTGAGAGGAGTTCTAGCTTTTTTTGTAGCTAAAAATGTTGAAAATGCCACATATAGTCACAGTTTGAGCAAATCAGGCATAAGAAAATCACAGCGCTGTTGTTGATGAATTATTTAAGAGTCAAAAACTGAACTGATTGGGAACTATTTAAATATAATCAAAGATCAGCGAACACAGTGTAGAATATATTCCTCAGACTTCCTCACTGTGCTTCTGCCTTTCTTTAGCGTGTTTCCTGCATTAGTACCAATGTGTTTATAGATGCTAACTAAGGTTAACTTCTCCCTTTTTTATTAAATTCTAGATCTTTGAGAATAAAGGCGCTGTGATGGGTTGCTCGAATCCACATCCACACTGCCAGGTAGGAAATGAACACAAACTCCACACACACACACACACACACACACACGTGGTATTAGTTTGACTTGCATGTACGCTAATGTTCAAAAGTTTGGGGTCATTTAGAAATGTCCTTATTTATGAAAGAAAAGCATTTTTTTTCCAATGAAGATAGCATTAAATGAATGATAAATCCAGTGTAGACATTGTTAATGTGGTAAATGACTATTGTAGCTGGAAACAGCTGATTTTTAATGGAATATCTCCATAGGGGTACAGAGGAACATTTCCAGCAACCATCACTCCTGTGTTCTAATGCTACATTGTGTTAGCTAATGGTGTTGAAAGGCTCATTGATGATTAGAAAACCTTTGTGCAGTTATGTTAGAACATGGAGAAAACCGAGTTTTAATGGAAAACGTAGAACTGCCTGAGTGACCCCAAACCTTTGAACAGTAGTGTATGTGCAATGTAACTTTCCACAAGTACAATTTGAGGTATTTGTAGTCTGCTTGAGTATTTCAATTATACTTCCACTTTACTACAGTTGAGAGGGAAAATGCTGCCCTTTCTACATTTGTCTGACACCTTTAGCTACTTTAAAGATGAAGTTTTTACATAGTGGATAATGTAAGAAGCTTTTGAAATACGGCACATCGTTGGAGATTAAGCTGGTGTTCTCCAACGTTTTGTCTTATGTTGTCTTAGAAAAACCAGTGACCATATTTCAGAAGTATGAGTTGGTAAAAAGCTGCACCAAATAGTGATTTTTCCCACTAAACATTTTACAGAACTTAGTTTTTTTTGTCTTTCCTCTTTTATTAATCACCTTCCAACCTTATCAGTGTTTTAAATCAGCTCCACCTCCAGCATTGTACACTTCATTATAAATGACTTAATAATATCATGGATAATATTTTAAATTAGTACTTTTACTTTACTTATTTAACTACATTTTGCAGGTAATACTTATATACTTTTGAATTTTCATGCAGAATTTTTACTTCTAGTGGAGAATCTTTGCATTGTCATAAAGCATCTGCATATTTCTTTTAGCGCTGCATGATTACAAGTTGACATTACCACAGAAGAACTGTCCTTTCAACGGCATTTATAAATGAAATGTCCTCAAAGCGAGAACAGGTTCAGATTTATGCACATATTTTAACATACAGCCACTTCTTCTTCCATCAGCTGCTTTCAAGGCACCGCATTAACATGAACTAACAAATGCTTCTATCACACATGCATTATCTGTCACACTGCTTTAAGAAATTTGCACGTCTGCAGCCGGCCCTTAAATCAAGTTGAAATGTGTTAAAAAAGCACTCAGGACGAGTCTCAACATAGAATCTGTTAATTGTCTCTGCATCTGGAAGCTGCCAACACCTGTATCTGTCATTTTTCCTTTATTGTGTGTTTTTTTTAACGCGTAGTCACGCCTGCATTACAGCTCCAATGTTTTCTCGTCTTCGCGCTTTCGTGTTCCGTGGTGATTCAGGCAAGACGAACAAGTTGGAGAAGGAAGAGGCGTTTCAAACCATCACCTCTCAGTGTGATGCTGATAAAGAGTAGAAACAGGAGGGAGATGGTTAGCTGGAGTAGACAGAGGGATACGCTGAATTTTAAACAGTCAAAATGATATGTCAGGGGAAAAAATGCCTTAAAAGGAAAACTGGGGGACAAAAGACGTGTTGATGGCAGCCAGTAAAAAACAGTCCAGGGTTCAGACTTCATCAAAACTTCACAATCTCAGAAGTGAGGAGCTCACTGAAGACCATCTTCGCTTAGTTTCTCCCCGCTGGTTGATGAATAAAATTTCAAATCCATAAAGTAAAATAAATATACTGCTCTCCACAGGATGAGCAGAAAGAAGAACCTGCTTGGATTTGTGCTGTTCAGTCTTCCAGTATAGAAATGACCAACAGATGGCAGTATGTAGCCTCAGAAAAACATCATAGGTGGTTTATGACTCATGAAAATAAAGTAATAAAGATATAATCACTGGTAAAGGAAGGCTCTAATTGTATTAGATGAATCCATTTCCATATAATGTATGTATTCAAGGGATGTCAGATTCTTTAGACTTGTGTAACCAGAAAAAAAAAAGAAAAAGAAGAAATCTGTGTGTTGCTGTCTTGTAGTCTGCTAAAAGAATTCATAATGACACCTGCATCCAGGCTTTGATGGATGTTTTTGCAATTTTCTTTCTTTGTTTGTTTCCCGCAGTCCAGATTTCCCCTCTCTTAAGACATCAAAGTTTAAGAGCAGAGTAGTTAAAATGTGCGTTCATCTGTGTGTACAGCCCAGCAACCCCTCCAGGCCAAAACCTACCAAGCACAGATCTAAAAACTTTGAAGAATAACGAAGGGAGAATGTTAATCGTGTTCTGGAGGCAGCGTTGCTTTTGATAACTTGGGTCTCGCCGGAACGGAGCTGTATGTATTTTTATGTAAGTGCAGGATGGAAAACATATGCCTGTGGAATAGTAATGTCCTTTTACTTTTACATAAGTAGCCTAAAGTATACATACAGTAATACGTCTGCGAGGCGCTCAGAATGCATTTGGAAAACATTCACCTCTTAGGAGCAGATAGTTTCTGAGTTCAGATTCACTTCCAGGTGTGTTTATGCCACGCATGAAAAGCAGCACTTGGAAGTTAAAGGACTGATGGTGCAGTGATCGCGGCTGAAAAGGAAAACCTTGACAGAAGTCTCATGGGAATCGATTATATTGTGCATTTTTCTGTACTTTTCTCTCCTTCTGAGAACCAACAGTGTATGTAAAGAGTCAGGAGCAGACCCAGGATGTTTGCAGGCCTGAATATGGACACTCCAGCTATAATTTATACATGCCCAGAGGCAAGGAGATGAACAGTATTTACATTTTTAATTCACACATTAACCATTCATGTTTCTTTCAGTCTTTCCAGGGTCATGCTTGGGAAAACACGGTTACAGCCGTTAGCCTAAACGCATTAATATGAACAGCGAGCTAATCTGGTTTCTACTCCTGTCACAGTAATACCAAGGCAAGATGCTGAGAGATATTATTTTACTGCATTTTCTTTATTACATCTTAAGATAAGATAAGCCTTTATTAATCCCACAGTGGGGAAATGTGCAGTGTTACAGCAGCAAACATTTCAGAAATGTAGCTTAAAAATAAAGTAATAGTTGTAAAAATAACTTTATTAGACAAATCAGAGGTGTTGCACAGATTTTTTGATGAACAGAAACACTGATAGAATACTGTTATTGCACAGATTGTACCTACATTGAAAACTAAGGAAGATTAGTAGATAATGTACAGGGTTTTTAAAGTGCAAAATGTTCATAATTCACAGAATAAGACACATATCCTAGAGGCATGGACAGTAAAACTCAAAAACTGCCTCATAATAAATCCAAAAACTCTTCATCACCAAGGGGAGTCTTTATTTTGCATTTCCCCGATGTATTTCCCCCTGTAGTAAAGGGAGAAAAACAAACAGGAAGGTATGACAGTGTCACTTCTGCACTGTGTTTAATCAGAAAACAATTTGCAAGTGTGGCTTCAAGCAGCAGGGAATCCTCCTGATTATGACTCTGTAAAAACTACTCTGATGACACGTTTTGGTGGTTATCTTAAGTAAAATGACAATGAAAGACATTAAAGCTCCTTTGCAATGTAGAAAATATTGTAAAGACACCAAACTATAGGCCAAAAAGAAAACTATTCATTAAAATATGAAACACAGCCGAGTTCTTCAAAAACTAATCAATATTCTTGTCAAAGCATGAATATATACTCCTGCACTGTTTTTCTTCCTGCATATACTCGTGTTTTTTAGTCTGGATGCTTTTTTAACAAACCCTCTTCAGTTTAAACCTGTCAGATAGTGATTTATCATGCAGCACTGTTGTTTAGTTATTTGTCTCTGTTGCTTTTACAGCCAATAAAATATAAAGTACAAAGACGGATAATGCAAATGTCTGATGTGATGCTCAGTTATCCATAAAAAGCTTTCGGAGATGCAGTCGAAATACATTCAGTATGAATGAAAACTGTTCCAAAGGGAGACTGGAAGTGTCAGTGTAGAGCAGTTTGTGCAGGTGAGAGATGCAAATGAATCTTTCTCAGAAGTGAAATGACCGACACTAGCTCATCCGTTCTGGGCCATCAGACGTTGTTTTCTCCAGAGATGCTCACTTCTCTGCTCACAGTTAATACCGGCGTCTTATTTAGAGCGAATAAAGTCTGGAAGGGAATGAAGCCAGCTGGTGGCTGATGAGAGCAAAGTTTGAACAACATGTTTGTCTGAGTTAGCTCCAAAAACAGCCGCTTTAAAGGTGTCTGTTGATTCAGGGATGTCATTATCACAATTAGCAACTTAATTCTGTGTGTGGGAATCTGAACAGCATGTTAAGTACGACTGAATCAGCTGCTATTTTTATCAACTAAACGGCTTCACAACTGTCGTTTATTTATTTTGGGATTTAACATTGTGAACATGTGATTGCTTAATCACGGTTTTTTGTAATTGTGATTGTAGCGACTTCAATGAACAAGAGTCGCTGAGAGACTGAGGCTGGGCCTGTTTGTCTGATGCTCGAAACAAAAGAATCCAGGGAGATTTCCAAAGAATATATTTAACCTTTTAATGAAAGAAAAGAGATAATCAACTCATGATGATGTGTACAAAGTCAAAGTGATCGAAGAAAAATAGTGGTCAACAAAAGATACGGTGACCCAGCTCACCACATCTCAAACCATGAAAGAAGTCAAGACAGGGGAATATATTTGCTTAATTATCCCCACCCATATGCATGTGAGCCGCTATCCCTCTATTCAACATGAGTACAAAATAATGTCATCGCCAAACAATCACAAACAACAACAATTACTATGCCCCTTAACCTTACAATAAAACAGTTCATTTATGGCTCCTACAGTGATTATTATTCACGTTTTTGCAATATTTGGTCAAATTTAAGTCTACATTTCTCTTTTTAAAAAGTGTAGTAAAAAAAACTTGCCTTTTTTTTAGCCCGTTTCCAACAAATTTTACATTTTTTACAAGACTATCAGCAAAATGTGCCTATTTTTTAGACGTTTTGTATTCAGGAGGCACTGATTTTTCTTAATTTTCTTGTATTTTGACTAAACATCTTGACTGGTTTTACTTTTAGTGGTGTTGCATTATTTCAGACACACAGACACTACTGGGAGAATGAAAGACTTCAAGACAAAGGCTAAATAACAGGCAGACAGTTCAGGTCAGGTGTGAGGGGGCAGGAAATAGACGGATCATAACAGAAATGACTGATGAGACTGGAATCAGAAACAGATGGAACACTACTGCAGACATGTTGGAACAGGGAAAAGGAAGAACACATAGAGATAGGTGTTACTATGACACAACTGACAATAAACTCATGGTTCCTGGTTGTGTTCTTCATAATATATACAGTATGTTGTGTACTTGCACTTCAATGCTATATGACTGAGATTTGCAAACAAAATTTCCAGCATGGTGAAACACCTGTATGTGATAGCACCTTATTCCAACCCACTTTAGACGTGAACAACACAACGTTTCCAATGTGAAATACCTCCTCAAACTTCAGCAGATCATGTTGCATTCATGCACTCTAATGCTTATAACTGCTGTTTTTCACCAGAATAGTTCTAGTTCTTCAACTGGTTGCTTTAACAGCAAAGTTAGGTCAATAAAGAACAAAGAGGATGGCAGATTTATTGTTTACCTGCAAGCTTTTAGCATCTTATTTAACTCTGTAAGACACAAATATAGAAAAAATATGAGCAAAAAAAATGTAAATGAAGTTAAAAAAAAATATATAGATATGTACACTCAAATATAGAAAAAAATAGCAAAAATATGTAGCACTTATAATATATAAACCCAAATCTAGAAGAAAAGCAAAAAACTAAATAAAGAAAAAAATATATAACAAATATAGAAAAAAATGTCAAAGAAGAAATCAAAAAACAAAAAAGAATATATAAATATGTATAAATATATATGTATATATATGTGTGTGTGTGTATATATATATATATATATATATATATATATATATATATATATATATATATATATAAATAAAAAAAATAAAATAAAAAATAGACAATAATATTAAAAAAAGTAAAACTGATGTATTTCTGCAATGGTGGGTTTTACAAGGTTACAGTGTTTACCTCAATCACATGGGATTATATTGTCTAGATAGTGATTTATTATTTTTTTTACAGAAATAGTGAATATGTGCAGGATGTATGGTGTAGATGTTTGCAGACATTTACTGTTGTTTTCTTCCAGTAAGAGCCAGTAACTGATGAAGTCTCACTATTGTGTGGATCCTAATTAATACCTCTTTTTTTTTTATTTATTTAGGTTTGCAAACCAAACTGGTTCTGAATAAAGAGCACATTCAAACAATATTTTTTCAAGACCTTTCTCACTTCTACATGGCACCCAGTCGGTGTTGCTCACTGTGATTAAGTCCTTGTCTCACGCAGGATTAGACAAATACTACCTGGTAAAGCTTAGGAAGAACCCATTAAATTTTGATGCCCATCCGGATCGTTTTGTCGTTGACCTTGGAGGAGGCCTGTCCTCTCTGAGTGCCCTTCTAGATTTAACTCTGTATTGAAATAAATGAAAGTCTGTGGTCGCAGGCAAAACCTCATTTATCAACATAAAATGCCTGAAAGAAAAAAATACGACAATGTTTTGAAACCCTGAAATCTCTGCGTCTGTACCACATTTATTGATCGAGCGAAACTGATAAATAACCCTATCAAATCACAGATGTAATTTGTAGAAAAATGTGGTGGTTTACTTATTGTTCTGTTATGGTTTAGTAGAATTTTGAGAACCCAAGGTGAGAAACACACAGAGAGGTACACAGGAGGGTGTAATCAGATTTCTTTATTTTCTTTTGCAATAAACCAACTCACTAGTAGGGAAGAGGGGAGGGCGGGCAGGCAGGCTACAGGGCAGAGCTGATTGGTGCAATCCGTCTGGAGGCCAGTGCTGATTCAGGACTTAGGCGGTGGTCCAGGACCTCTATCTGGAGGTCTCCTCCGTTCCAACAGTACTCCCACTGCACAAACAGTACAATCCCTCACTCTTAAAGCCGTGGTGATTGTCATTAGCTACAGGTGTGGATAGTCACAGCTGCTCTCCCTCTGCGCTGATCACCAAGCCGAGCAGAGGGAGTGAGCCAACCACAGGAATGGGGGCGGATCACACGCAGTCCATGACATATTCCTTTAATTTTCTGAATGGACTTTAGTACAAACACATGCACACACATTTAGGGTTGTTCTCGAGTCTTTTTTTAAACTGCTGGCATCATCTTTCTCCTGCTTTCTGTGACGTTGTAGGTGTGGGCCAGCAGCTTCCTGCCTAATGAGCCAGCTCTGTCAGACCGCTGCCAGAGAGAGTACCACCAGAAACATGGAGAGCCTCTGCTGCTGCAGTACGCCAAGCAAGAGGCCGAGAAAAAGGTACAGCAAGCACACATAAACAGGTCTAATAAGGCACAATTATTACCTTCAGAAACTAGGCAGTTACTTGACAAATATATCTCTTATCTAATATGCATCATGAGAGGATATACAATAAATCTAGTATCCAAGGTTATAGAGGTAATTGCAAATCGCAGTCGTGATCGAAATTTTTCCAGAACTTGCTCAAAAAAAATCCTCTTTTCCTGTTCACAATCTGTCCAGAATGAGTTAAACATCTAGGATGGCTTAGAAGGGTTCCAGAAATGACTAAAAACAACAAAAACACGTCCAAAATAACTCGCATAAAATAAGTATGTTCTCTAAATGTTGTCAAAATTTGTCAGAAATGACCCAAAATATGTACAAAATGACCAGAAATTACTCAAATTTGTCCAGAACCTGCTCAAAAAGTCCTCGTTAACTGTTCCAACCCCTGTCCAACATGAGTTAATAGTCTGGGATGGCAGAGAAGGGTTAAAAAAAATTGCTAGAAATGGATCCAAAATGACTTTAAAATGTCTTCAAACTCTTAAAATGTTCTTTAGAAAGTTGGAATTATTCACAGTTACAGTTTTATAAACATTCATGGTCCTCAGTGGTGGATTTGTAGTAGGATCACAATCAGCTGACGTAGTGTTCACTTGTTGTCATGGTTACAGTGATGCCATGCCGCTATCTGGCAATGATACAGAAATCTGTAACAAACCAGTGGATCCAGACTATAAGCTGCATCACTGCCAAAATCTAATCGCTTGGTCCTTGTGTCATTTCTGACCTTCCCTGAAAATTTCATGCAAATCCATTATTCTGTTTTTGAGTGATGTTGCTGACAGACAGACAGACAGACAGACAGACAGACAGACAGGCAGACAGACAGACAGGCAGACAGACAGGCAGACAGACAGGCAGACAGACAGGCAGACAGACAGACAGGCAGGCAGGCAGGCAGGCAGGCAGGCAGGCAGGCAGGCAGGCAGACAGACAGGCAGGCAGGCAGGCAGGCAGGCAGGCAGGCAGGCAGGCAGGCAGGCAGGCAGACAGACAGACAGACAGACAGACAGACAGACAGACAGACAGAAGTATGCCGATTGTCACATAACTCCGCAGCATCCTTGGCGGAGTTATGAAACAGATTAAAAGGTCTGTTTGATTAAGTTAAAGGCTCGGTTTGACTTGCCTCATCGACTAAATTGTTGTAATTTGGATTTTAGAATCATGATCATTATTGTCACACACTAGAGCTCCTTTAGCTAACTGAATGTTTCAATAACGTCTTTAAATCAGAGATCGTATCTTCCTCAGCATGGCCGCCCCTTTTGCCTCGAGCTTCATCCATCTACTTTCACCCTTTCGCTCCATGCTTCTGTCTCTTACTTCATCATTCTCCTCTGATTTCCCGTCCTCGTCCATTGCCTGTCTCTCAGCCAGTGAAGCGTATGATTGGACAGCATAGTTGCTCATTAGCATAATGCTGCAGCATCCGTCTTCAGACTGCGTGAAGATTAGGAAAACGCCGTGTGTGTGTGTGTGTGTGTTTGTGTGGTGTCAGCAGCAGTAACCACTGACGACAGCACGGGCGCATTTAGCATGTTGCCAAATGTCTTATTAGTGAGTAGACACTTGGTGGAAACTGAACAAACTTTCTGCAGGTGAATTAAAGTTGACAGGCTGTGAATATTTACCTCACAGCCTCAGTTTGTGGAAGGATGGCTCACTTGCGCCATTTTATAATTTAGGATATTTATTCTCAGGTTGTATTCACAGCTATAACCCTCGTGTTTCATCAAACATGCTGCCGGTTTAACTTGTCCTAATAAGATTAACTGGCTGCACCGTACATTTCATGTTTCCACCTCCGAGTTGTCCAGATTGTATGTATTTGTTATTGAATAAATACACGACTCTGTATTTTGATGTAGCCATCAAAAAACAAAGTCACACACTCTAATATTTCATTGGACCATCTTTAGCTTTGGTTCTTCAGGTTCTTGACGGGTTTAAGTCAGGACTTTGGGGAGACCAGTCCTTAAAAGGTCTAAATCCAGGACCAAAATCAAACCTAAACCAGTCCAATAAAATGTTCAGAACCAGTCAGAATCCAGTCTGAAACCAGTCCTAAAAAAAAGTCAAAAATCAGCACAAAGTCGGGACCAAAACCTGGTGGTTTCCTACGATCATCTAAGAGTTTGTTCCTGAAGATGATGGTTCTCCACTATCCTTTAGGTTTTAATAATGCGTTGGATGGTTCTTAACCTGATTTCAGTAGTTTCATCTCCTTAGTTGTTTTCTTTGCTTGATGCAGGCCAATAATTTGACCCTTCTGAGACAGATTAACATCCTTTCCATGACCACAGGATGTGTCTTCCTACATGGTTGTTTCAGAAATGAGAATCAGCTAGGGTTAAAGAAGTTGTTGTCATCACTGCAGTAGTTATCCAATGGAAGGCTCTTATCTATTTGTTGTTTTTTTTGGACAGGCAGTGTACAACTGTCCTTTGACTTTGACATGTTTAGTTTATTTATTTATTTATTTATTTTTTGCTGTCATGCATCTTTTCTATGTGTATTTGGCACATTAGAAAGTCCTTAATGCTATTAACTTTTAGCATTTCACAATGGAAATGATAAACTGAGGCTGAATGCTGCTGAAATTGAATTTGTTTTTCTTCAGAAATTTCAGGCTGTTCATTAAGTTTTGTGAAAATCTAATTTTTGAAATGTGAACATTTTCAGAATGTACATTTTTGCACTAAGACAAAGGAGAAATATTGGAATTGTGGTCATTTCTAGGTTATTATGCTGTGGTTTTACTGGTCCGGTCTGAAGATCAGACTGGGCTGGATGTGGAACCTGGACTAAGATGAGTTTGACTCCCCTGATCTAGAGCGACTAAGACACGTACTTCACTCTTCAAAAACGGCTGAACAGACAGAATTAAGTCGATGTTAAGTTAACCGAAATGAGTTCAGGCACAAAGTGAGGCAGAGAAGATGAAGAGAGCTAGAAGAGGAACAAAAGTAGGAAGCAACAGAGTGAAGAGAGATGAGTTTGGACACAAACCGAGATGCAAAGTCCCAGAGTGAACAGAGAGATGTGGAGTCAGGAAGGAAAGGAGAAATCAGCCGCTGATTCATTCAGGGGATGGGCTGACCTCTCCTGCTCGGTGTCTGTGAGCAAAATAGAGAAGATAGCATTAAGGTTTGGAGAAGAGCAGAGTAGACACTTGAATCTCCTAGACAGCTACTCATGGGGACTGACCTTTATAAAATCAGAGAGGAAGCAGGAGTGTGTGTTTGTGTGCGACTGTCTCCCTGACCTGAGGTTACGATCGCAAATTGGCCCACTGCCGTGTTTAGGGGAGTCTGAATTGGTCTCGGGCTCCCAGGTGACACTCTTGACTTTGAAACAAAACTTTCTAAGCTAATTGAATAAAACTCTCTGGGATTTGCTGTCTGTGTGGCGTCTGTTTTAGGACACCGTTCCGCTTTTCCTTCGCTCTGTCTTCAGCTCACATCTCCTCCTCGATCTTCCCTCTCCATCCCGGTTCTTAGTTCCTCCGTCTTCATTCTGCTCCTCTGTAATCCTGTTAGAAGTATGTGCAGTGGAAAACAAGTGAGGGTGGCCTTGAGAAAGAAGATAGAAGGGAAGGAGAAAGCTGACAGAAGTAAGAAGTGCATAGGAGTATATGAAAAATATGGAAAAATTAGTGACTGGAAAAAGTGTTGTTCGTAATTAGTTCATTAAATAATCTGCAAATACATCATTTTTATCCACTTTTATCCACATCTAGGATGGCTTAGAAGGGTTCAAAAATGACTAAAAACACGTCCAAAATAACTCAAAATTGACCTCTTAAAATGTGTTCCCTAAATGTTGTCAAAATTTGTCAAAAATGACCTGAAATGTGTGCAAAATGACTAGAAATGACTCAAGTTTGTCCAGAATTTGCTCAAAAAATCCTCCTTAACTGTTCAAACCCTGTCCAAAATGAGTTAAACGTCAAGGACGGCTGAGAAGGGCTAAAAAATGACTAAAAATTGGTCCAAATTGGCTTCAGAATGTCTTCAAACTGTTAAAGTTGTCTTTATAAAGTAGGAATTATTCACAGTTACAGTTTTATAAAGTTTTGTGGTCCTCAGCGGTGGATTTGTAGTCGGACTGCATATTTGAGTACATGAAAAATATGGAAAAATTAGTGACTGGAAAAAATGTTGTTCATAATGAGTTCATTAAATAATCTGCAAATACATAGTTTTTATCCACTTTCCTCATTTCCATCCTTTCCAAATATGCATGCACAACTGGAAACTGAATGAGGCAGTAAGTAGAATCCGGCTGGTTCACTTCATTAGGAATACTGAGCGCTTGGTGATTCTGTTAGATTACTTTGTGTTCCTCCACGATTCCCTGCAGATCCATTAATTCTGCACTAATGCTTCACTGGACCAGCTTGCTCTAACCTGTGGGAGATTTACAGCTTCGTACGGCCATGACTCCATCTGCTTGGGTGTCTGATTAGATATAATCAGGTTTTTAGCAGAAGCCACCTTTAACCTCGTTGTGCGTAGAAACTCCGGTTCTGATTTGAGAGACGTGTTTGAAGAGCGACGGCAGGGGGATTCACAGTAAATACATTTCTGCTGATGCAGTGGAAGACTGGAATACCGGAGGGAAAACCAGGAAAAACACAGCACGCCACGCAGAAGGTGCCACAAGGCTGAACTCCTCGCTGCCAGAAACACGTTCAGCATATAAATCAGTGAACCACAAAGATTGAAAATTTATACATGTTTCTTCTTCATGTCTGTGGCAGCCTCTGCTTGTGATGGACGTAGGTTTGGACATCAAACTATACATCGATAGACTCCATGTAACGGTGAGGATGATGAAGGCGTGATTTGTTGTTCCCAGCAGGTGTAAGTAAAGCTAGCAGGGGAGTGAGGAGATGAATAAATCAAGCACAGGCTGGAGATCCACACAGTCCTGAAAATCAGGCAGAATCTTGAAGTAGAGTGTAGCTTTAACATGGTTGGCGTGTTTAGAGTGATCACTGAAACTAGCGAGTTAAGTTTGCACCATATTCAGTTTGCTGGAGGACGGACAGGCTGTTTCTTGGCTTAGATATATTTCATAAAAAGTTATGGGATAAATACTTTTGCAGTAATGTGAAATATTTACCTGCAAAGACACAGAATCTACACCAGTTAGCTACAACATTCAAACCACTAACCGATGAAGAGAAGATGAGTTAAGTCTCACAGGAGGGACATTTGTAGTATTACAGCAGCAAAGGGGGCATTGCAAACATGTGGTGTTATCGTTGATAGGTTTAAATTTGTTTTAGTCGTACTTTTGGCTTGCCACACTGTAAAAGATCATCGTAGCACCACCGAACTTGTCCACTAACTGCCTGGCAACCAGTCCACTGACTGCATTTGAAGGTAGCGTCACACAAAATGATATGAATTTGCTCTATTTGTGTTCAGTGCTGAGAGAACGGGGTGCAACTAACGGCAGCATTTACTTACAGACAGAGAGCTTCCTGTCTAAACCTCTACTACTGCATATATGGAAAATTCTATCCATATGGGGGATTTGAATAAGATGCAGCTGCTGTCACTGACACATATTTATGATTCTGCAGCTCTGAAAAGGTTTGTAGCCGTTTTTAGCTCATTGCTTTGTTTTTTCTGGTGCATCTTGCCACTGAAGTTGAAACTTAGTTTGGAGAGAAGCATATAGGAGCTGCATATTTCTCTCAGGGTTTACAGAAGACTACATCAGAGCTAAAAGGAAGGTGACTTTTTTCCAGAAATCAGTCAGCCATAACAGCTTTATAAGGTGAATGATGACTGTGAGTGGTCAGAAAAAATATTAATAATGATTAACCACTGATCCGGCTGCAAAATGCTGTTATTGTTCTCAACAAACCACCAGACTGATCCACAGCTTCATTCCATAAGCTGTCAGAGTGCTGAGCTGCTGATCCGGATATGCACACACTTCTGCACCTTAAAATTTCACTATTTTCAACTTTAAGTTTCAGTATTTCAATTATTTATCAGTCCACAAGGTCACTCTAACTGTTGTGCACTTTATATCACAGGCTGCTGCCATGGACACTGAATAACAACTCAACTTACTGCCAATTTTGTAAAAACAACGTCTTAGGGATGTGTGTATGTGCGTGGGTGTGTGACTGCATAAGTGTTGGTGTCTTAACTTAATTACTTTAACCCTCCTGTTGTCCTCATTTATGGGCACAAAAAAATATTGTTTCCTTGTCTGAAAAAAATCCAAAAATTCTGCAAAAAGAAATTCCCCAAATTTCTGAAAATTTCCAAAACCTTCAGGAAGAAAATTCCAATAATTCCTTAAAAGTTTCCCTTAAAAGTTTTGTTTAAAAAAAAAATAAAAAATCCCCCAAATTTGGAAAAAAAAAATTCTTGTAAATATTTTCAAAAAATGAGTAAAAATCTTCCAAAAAAATCCTAAAAATATCTAAAGTGATTCTATATTTATCAGTAAAACTTCTAATATTTTCTTTAAGAACATTCACATAAAAATCAACCAAAATCCAGCGAAATTCACTGGATTTTGTTTGATTTATTGTGAATATTCTTAAGAAACATTTTTAACATTTCTTTTTTTCCACCAAAAAATGTTCAATATATTTTTCCACATTTTTAAACTTTACAATGGGTCAATTTTGACCCGTAGGACGACACCAGGGTTTAGGTTTTTCTTCATTCCTGGGTGACTTTAGTAGCTGAACTGATGTTAAATTTTACTCTCACACACAACAAATGGTCCCGGATGTTCTATTCAGGACGACACCAGGGTTAAGTCATTGGTTCCTGGAGAAACGCTCTTTCATCTTGCATGCACTACTGTTGTATGTACAGCAAAATGACAATAAAGCTTGATTTGATTTGATATGATTTGACTTGATTTGACATGCAGTAAGTAGAAGTTTAACACAAAGATACAACAACAACAGAGCGGTTGTCCAGGATCAGTATGGAACTGATATACGTTAGATTCATGCTGCAGCTGTTTGACACACACACACAAACACACACACACACACACACACACAGCGAGCTAATCTGTTTCTGATGGATTGTAATAGCGAGGTCAGGTCATGTTTGTGCCCACTCATCAGCTTGTTAAATCTCAGCTTCAGACACTTTGTGCATTTAAGCAGTTTATGGTAATAAGGCTTCCTGCTGCAAACAGCCAATCCCGGCTGACCCGTCCTATTACCATTTTGAACTCACTTTGTTATACAACGAGAGCGCACTCAGTCAACCTACGCTCCTACCTTTTTCTCTTCATATTCTTTTGTTTTTTATTAATATACAACTGATTAAGTTGACTTTTTATATATTTGTGGTTATGTTGATGTAATGTGGGTAAATTTGTATGTAAATTCTATTTAATCAGCATTTTATCAGCATTTTTAGTATCACACACCTCTGTATGTGTTGGATGGTTTTGTCTAAAGCTAAAATTACAGAAAGAATGAAAAAAAGGTGGAATCTACAGAAACAAAAAAATGTCTCACCCAAATACTATCCAGCCTGACTTTGCTATGTGAGCACAGTATCACTCAGAAACCTTTTTTCTCCCACTTCAGTATTCAGCCCTTGACACTGTGTGCATTCTGCTGCTAGAGGGTAACACACTGCTGTGTTTAATGCACAACCAAATGCAGCATAATACATCATGTAGCATAAACAAGAGAGATGATGGTCTGCTGCACTTTCAGGAGGAAAAACAAGTGTGTGATACACTGTAAATTCTAACATCCACAGAGAGCTGAGAGCCTGCTGTCACATCCCATAATGTTGCACTAGCTTCTATAACGACAGCACAGTGAACATTTTGCACTAAAACAAAGTAAAAATGTAGACTTGTGGTTATTTCAGGGTTATTATTCTGTGACTTTACTGGTCTGGTCCACTGGAGATCAGACTGGACTGGATGTGGAACCTGAACTAAGATGAGTTTCACACCTCTGCTCTAAAATCATTTTAATGTGTGTTTTCTCTCAGGAGCGTGTGGTGGTGCAGAGCTCCCATTGGCTGGCGGTGGTGCCGTACTGGGCGACGTGGCCCTACCAGACACTGCTGTTACCACGACGACATGTCCTCCGAATCAATGATCTGACAGCAGAGGAGAGGGAGGGTGAGTGAAGATGCCAACACAGCCAGTCATAACACAAATTAGAGTAAAAAAATGTGACTGGACGACTCAGTTAAGAACCTACAGGTTTGATTCCCAGCACATTCAGGCTTCCCAGAAGAGGAAATGTTTATTTTGGATGTTTTTACACACTGAGTGGTGCTGATGCTTAAATATACAGTCTGGATGCTTCCAACACCTGAAAATAAGCAAGTCAAAAGTCAATATTTATTCGTGGCTTCACACAGAATTCAAACCAAACCAAGAGGAGATGCAGAAGTCTACCACTGCTATATTTAAAGCAGGGATGTCAAACTCATTCTAGTCCAGGTTCCACATTCAGCCCAGTTTGATCTCCAGTGGACCGGACCAGTAAAATCACAGCACAATAACCTATAAATAACCACAACTCCTCATGAACCCCTGAAGCATATTTTCTTGCCATCTCCTCTCCGTTGTTTGCATTATTTCAGCCGTTATTATTGTTCTTGTCAGGCTGGCCATGAGCTAATCCGTCTAGCTGATGTGAAATGTGCCTTATCCTCCTTTGTGTCATTTTTTTGGTTTTAATTATCAAGCAGTCATTGTTAAGGGGTCATTATTATTGTTTAACCTACTTTTATAGCCAATGTACTTCCAAATAAATGATGTACATTGATAGCGACTGGCGTGTGTTTTTCTCCTATAATGCTGAGTTATAAGTAATATATATCCTCCACTGTTTTGGGGTTTTTGTTGAGATGTTAAATAAAAGTTTTTGTTTTCTAAGCTCATACGAATGATTCTAAACTGTGACAGACAAGGAAGTTGTTTCCATTTTGAATCCCCTGTCTGATGCTTTCTACGTGTCTGTAAAAATAAACTTGTTTTTGTGCTAACTTTCATTTTATCTCTGTTTTTATTCCTGTTTATCAGATCTGGCTGCCATTATGAAGCGACTGCTGACCAAATACGACAATCTGTTTGAAGTGTCGTTTCCCTACTCCATGGGCTGGCACGGTAAGACTAAAACTGCGAGAGCCGGGAGGTTAAAAAGAAAAAGTTTGGGTGTGAAACTGTTCAAAGTGTTTTTATATAGAGTGATGGAAGGCACGAGGGACAGATGGTACCAAAGATTAAAGACAACTTAATGAAGTAAATTTAGCGGCTAATTAGTGGATTTGAGCGTAAGTGAACTGTTACAAACTGGATGCTGTTCACTTTCAGTCCAGCCTAGAATTATTCAGAATTATTTTTTAATTCAATCGATAGATTTTTTTTTCTGGCTGAAAATGACTTAAACAAAAGATGGTAAGACATTGTGTTAGAGATGTTAATGATATAACTATTTCTGTTTTTTTTTTTAAACATATTTACTTTCTCTTTACTGATCTATCTATCTATCTATCTATCTATCTATCTATCTATCTATCTATCTATCTATCTATCTATCTATCTATCTATCTATCTATCTATCTATCCATCTATCCATCCGTCATGACTCTTTTACGTCAATCTCCAGCTTTTTGAGATTTTCGGTCTTCCTTGCCATCGCTTTGGTTTTCACTTCCTTCCACATATTCTCAGTGAGATTTGGTTCTGGGCTCTGGCTACGCTGCTCCGAAATGCTGATTTTTTTGTTTTTTTCTGTTCACCATTTCTTGACCTCTTTGGCTCCATGTTTCCCCTCATTGTCTTGTTTAGGAGACCAAAGCTAAATTCTTCTGCAGGGCGGCAGCTGTTTTCCTTAAGAATCTTGATGTAGAACTCTTTTGTCATTGTGTCATTTACTTTGATAACGTTTCCTGGTCCATTGGCTGAAACACCCCTCAAAGCGTTTCATTCCCACCATTATGTTGACCAAACCAAGTTGTTTTGTCCAAAAAGTTCCATTTTCACCCATCCAACCATGTGTTTAATCCAACACACATGACATGAAACAAAACAAAAAAGAGACAAAAAATTCGACAAAGAAGTTACAAAGCGACAAAAAAATTGACAAACGACATAAGCGAGACAAAAAAACACAAAAGGACAAAAACGACACAAAATGACAGAAGCGAGAAAAAAATTATAAAAAATTGGACAAACGACACGAGATAAAACAAAAAGAGACTAAAAAATAAGACAAAAAAATTACAGAGCGACAAAAAAAATGGACAAATGACAAAAATGACTAAAAATTATACAAATGACAAGACAAAAAAATGACAAAATCAAGAAACAAAATGACAAAAAAGTAGATAAACAACACAAGCGAGACAAAAAAACACAAAACAACAAAAACAAGAAACAAAACAACAAATAAAGCAAAAAAAAATGAAAAAAGCAAGAAACAAAATGACAAAAATTAGACAAAATGACAGAAGTGAGAAAAATGACAAAAAAAATAAGACAAACAACATGGAACAAAACAAAAATCAGACAAAAAATTATACAAATGACACAAACAAGACAAAAAATGACAAAAAAGTAGACAAACAACACAAGCGAGACAAAAAATACAAAAGGGCAAAAGCAATACACAAAACAACAAATAAAGCAAAACAAAAAATGACAAAAATAAGACAAAAAAACATTTGGAGAAAAAAAGGAAACACAAAACAACAAAAACTAGAAACAAAATGAAAAAAACATGACAAAAAACAACAAAAACAAGACAAAATATTCCAAAAATGAGACACAAAACGACAAGAGAACAATAAACAATCTAATATTTTACTTTATGATCAAAACAACTTGTCATGTTCTAGAAATTATTTTAAATTTATAGTTTTACTAATTTACAATCTGCAGTTAATGTCTTGTCTGTAATTTTTCCACTTTGAGGGCCGGATTGGACCCTCTGGAGGGCCGCTTCTGGCACACGGGCCTCATGTTGGACACCCCTAGTTTAGAAGATTAAAGTTTCTCAAGAATTGTGACAGTTTCAAGGGTTATGAGTTGTGTTTTTATAAATAAAAATAATATGGAAGTAGTTAAAATCCATCATCAACACCTGAAGCATATTTTCTTGCCATCTCCTCTCCGTTGTTTACATTATTTCAGCCGTTACTATTCTTCTTGTCAGGCTGGCCGTGAGCTAATCCGTCTAGCTGATGTGAAATGTAGAAACAGCTCATGTTCATCTGTAACTGAAATCTACAAAACTCAACCACAAAGTATACGATGTAGCCTCTTCACATTTCACAGTCAGGATTATAAAAAAAATAAAATAAAAAAAAAAAACTTCTAGGGCTTCAGTGATATGGAGCAAAGAGCCGCATTAAAATTCCGACACTCCTCACCAAAGCTTTTGTGATGGTCTCACATCCCACAGGTTTTTAATACACTAAATCCTTTCCATTTGCACTCCTCCATACGCCTCATAGCCTGCTTCTCCTCAGAAAAGATACCACTTCACTGGAAAAAAATGCTCCTCTCAAAACAAGAAAGAAAACTTACTTCAAGGAACTTTTACTTTGAAATAAGTGAAAAATCTGCCAATAGAACAAGTGAAAAATGGCTTGTAAGATTTCTTGAAATAAGATATGATATTTAGAATATTGAGCTCTTAAAGTTAGCTGGGAAAACTTATTTTAAGCTACATTTTACCAGGATTATCAAGCTTAGGTGTCTTAAAATAAGCCTGACATGCTACAAAAAAAAGCAGTTTTTCACTCAAAAATAGATCTTTGCTTTCATGTAGCCTCCTAATCTGAGATGTATTAACCCTCCTTCTTCATTTACGGCTCTAACTCCCTAACACTAACCTACCAAAAAATATTGTTTCCTTGTCTGAAAAAAATTCCCCAAATTTCAGAAAATTTGCAAAACCTTCATGAAGAAAACTCCAATAATTCCTTAAAAGTTTTATTAAAAAAAATCCTAAAAATATCTAAAGTGATTCCATATATATCAGTAAAACTTCTAATATTTTCTTGAAGAACATTCACATAAAAATCAACCAAAATCCTGCAAATTTCGCTGGATTTTGGTAGATTTTTTTGTGAATGTTCTTAAGAAACATTTTTAACATTTCTTTTTCCACCAAAAAATGTTCAAAGATTTCCCAAAAATGTTGAAAATGTGGACATCAGAAGTTTCACTGGAAATATATTTCTTTTCCACATTTTCAGACTTTAAAATGGGTCAATTTGACCTGCAGGATGACATGAAGGTTAAACTTATTTTGAGTTTTCTTGTAAAATTCAACTCAAACCAAGATCATTTCAAGATTGTTTGACTTAACAAGATATTTCAGATGCATTGTCTTAAAACAAGCCCCTCCATCTGCTGAAATGTCACTTGTTAAGTGAATTTATCTTAAATCAAGTGGGATGAGACATTTAGACTAAAAATAAATGTTCACATACATACATACATGGTAAGATTTTGAGTATTTGCAGTGTTCTCACTTTTCTCTTCATACTCCTGTTTCTCTTTCCGTTCTCTATTCATTTCCCTCGTTTCTTGTTCTTCTTATTTCCCTGCATTGTCCTCCTCCGAACCTTCTTCCTCCTTTTCACTGACGTCGCCCCCTGACTTGTTTCAGCCAGATCTGTATAATTTCACATTCAGAACGCTTCTCTTTACATCATCCACCAGTGTGTTCATTTCATCCGTCTTGCGTCTCTCATATAATTTGGCGAAAGCACTTATCACGCAGCAACACAAATATCACATCTGAATATTGATTTGCTCGTCCAATGTCATGGGAAAGACGTGCGCGTTTTCCTCCAGATTAGATAACTCCTGTTGCATTTCAATCATCTCGGCTGTGTTAATTAAATGAGATCCTCTCGGCTTTGATGTCACCCACTTACTTAATATTAGCACTTCAATGCACACCGAGGTGCATCAGAATATTTAGTTTTGAGGATGTTCTCTCTTCCATAAAGCAGAGTTCTCTCAGGTGAAGAGCACTCAGTCACGGTGCAAATCCAGACTCTTTATAAAGCAGCCTGCAGAGACAGACCCTGCACAATGTCCTGTTAAATATTTAAATCATTAAGTGGTTGAGACTTTCTGAAAGCTATGATATGAGGCTCTATCTAAGCACACATGGCTACATGTTTTTGCATAAATCTGTGCCATTTTTTTGGGTGTTTTTGGCCACTTGATGGCAGCATAACAACCTGTAAACAGCTGTTGGTAAATTGGAATTAGCGCAGATATGTAGCACCACTAGCACTGGATTGGAGTTGTTTTCATCTGATGAATGTTTTTCCAACATTCTCTCCTATTTTAAAGCTCTGCGTTGGTCTCCATACCCTCACAGAGACGTATGAGTTAGTTTAGCTGCTAACTTTGTTGCTTTGGTGCCCGGTAGGGAAGCATGATGTTGGATTTTTACAATATCTGAGATGCTTGTGTTTTCTAACTCAGTTACTGACGTTAATATGGATATATACATGTAGTTTTTCCCATCTAATTGCAACAGAAATCCTTCCTGTAGTGGAATTAACATATTAATATGCATATTCTAATAATGATAAGCTATTACCACAGCTGTATTGACACACATTAAAAGGCAAATTTACCCCCAAAGAATCCAGTTTTCTACATTAAATATTTTCCGACAAATATTCTGCTTGTTTTTTAAAGCTGTAGATGTGTTTTTATTATCGATGCGATGGTGTAATTCAGTGAAAATATGAGCATTACTCATCGTGATGTTGTACTATTTAACGTATTTTACTGTCATGTCTATCCTACTCAGTTAATCTTACATTTAACTGATGAAAACATGAACTCAGCAACATCCCACCTTCCAAAAATTAACTTTTAATCTGAAGTCAGCCGTCAAATGTGGAAGTTTTTGATTCGGACATGTAGAAAGATAAATATGTGACGACACTAGATGGTGATAAAGGTTGGAGAAAAAAAAGGAAGAACATTTGTGCTGTGCAAAATTTAGTCTGTTTTTTACAGACATAAAACATGCTTTTTGATTGGATGTATTTACTGGACAAAATAGGAAAACTGCTTTCATTTACATGTAAAGCTTCCCAAATTTAAAAAACAAAACAAAAACTATAAACTTGTCAGCGTTTCATTTTAAAGCGTCTTATAGCTGGGAATGGCTCCCAAAACCCTGTATTAATAATGATAATAATTGAAATAAAAGATAAGAAGACACTGGTTATGCAGCTACGCTTCCATCATTCAGAAAAGTTCCAGTTTTTTCCTCCCACTGTTTGTTGTAGTTTCATATCTTGAGCATTTTTATTTCCTGCTAGAGTTGCACCCATTCTCCTGTAACTTCCATTACTTTTGCATCACAACAAAACAACATAAGGAAAAGGATAAGGAATGTAGGTCACTATCTCATTTGCAACAATGGCCAAATTAGCTTTTGGTTTTACCAAGAAATGCAGCGAAATCAACACATTTGATCTGAAATATCTTCTGCTGTGAAGAAGCACAAAGGCAGCTCTTTCTGTCCTCAGTTCATGCTCAGTGGAGGCATTTGCTGATGCTTTCCTGCACCAAGGCACCGAGAGAAAAACATATTGCGAGTTATGTCTGAGAAACACCTTGCACCGGGTTCAAACTGCAGCAGAGGTTAGCAGAGTCCAGCGATGCGATGAGGTGATGAATGACAGAGAGGAGAGCCGAGTCATCATGGCTGAGCGCTCGCAGTGATCCTTGTATAAACCAAAGCTTGCAGGTTCGATCCCTGCAGCAGCAGCTGTGTTCTGTGAAGTGATTTAGTGAAAGGAAACGTTGCTGCTCACTGACTGTGGATCAGTGCTGAGAAGTTTAGCACAGATCCAGGATGATATGTACAAAAAATAGCACCATCGTGTTCTAATAACGAACAAATTCCTGCATACAGGTTTGTGTTTATAGCATAAGAACCTATAAATAACCACAACTCCACATTTCCCTTTGTTCTAGGGCAAAAAAGTACATTCTGAACATATTCACATTGAAGGAATTATCTTTATACAAAACATCCTAAACAACCTGAAATTTCTGAAGAAAAATAAATTCAATTTCATCAACATTCAGCCTCAGTTTATCATTTCCACATTACAACTTCCAGATCAGAGTGTCGACAAAGGAACACAACATTTAGTCACACATATCTGGAACCGAATTATGTAGTATTTTACTTTTAAAAAGACAAAAATGGACAAACGAGACAAAAAATGACAAGCGTGAAACAAAACAACAAAAACAATAAGAAAACAATGATTTAAGCAAAACACAAAATGACAAAAATGAGAAAAAAACACAAGTGAGACCAAACGACAAAAATGTGAGACAAACGATAAAAGTCAGACAAACAAAAAACAACAAAAACAAGACAAAATATTACAAAAATGACACAACAAAAGAACAATGAACAATCTAATATTTTACTTTATGATCCAAACAACTTGTCATGGTCTAGAAATGATTTTAAATTTATAGTTTTACTAATTTACAATCTGCAGTTAATGTCTTCTCTGTAATTTTTACTTTGTTGACACGTTTGACACCCCTGCACTAAATGAAGAAGGTAAACACGGTTAATAATTTATCTGCAACACATTAGCATTGTTGTTGTTGTTGTTATGCTGAAATGAGCTTTGTGTTCTTCCGTATGGCCTCACAGTGTTCATACTTCTTCTAGTGTCGTCTCTGTTTCACTCCTAATTGATGGGATTATGTGATCAGTCTTATCTTCCATTAGGACACGAAGTCTGAACTAGCCACAGAGTAGAAATTTAACTTGCTTAATTCAGTCCACAGCTTCATAGTCTGACGAACACGAGTTTCAGAGAGGCCATCGTTGAGCCATGATTATATCATCTCAGACCAATTTCACAAAATGAATCTCACCACCTGAGTCGACGCCACGCTGCCGTCAATCTCTGCTGTTTTCTGTTCTTTCTTTCTTTGGAAAGGGGTTCACTGAGGCTAAGGCAGTGCACATGAAAGATAGTTCATAAAAAGAGAGATGAGACACTCCCACCCAAACTGTAGAGGGGCAGAAAGGACAGAGGGCAAGAGAGGACACAGCCATCGCCTCGCTTTCTTCTTTTACTTTTTATTTTATTTTTTAGTTTACAGATATCAGATCTTTGAAGCGGATCTCGGTCTACAGCCGCCTGTGGTGAAAGCTCCTACAGATCTCATGTCAACTTCTGGCTTTAATCTTCAAGTCTGTTTTATTTCTCAGACACTTATGGGTCGCGTTACTATAGTTTGTTTTAAACTTACATGTGGTGAATCAGCAGGTTCACCGTCATTTTTGTGGCAAACAATTTTCTGTCATAAAAGTTAAACACAGTTTGTATGTGAAGTGAGAATTATCTTTAAGTGATTAACGAGACGTCAAAATTGGGCCTGTAGAGAATCAAAATAATGGCAGATTGCACACTAAACTCTGCACGAATTACAGTAGAGCCAAAATATTACTGAGCTGAAATATTATGTTCCTGAATGGCTGTTTGACTCTGAGATCAGTTCTGAATTATTACTGTTTAGTTCATTAGCACACTTTATTTTCTCCAAACAGAAGAAAACAAACAGTGAGAGCAACGTGTAGAGTGTGAGAAATGGAAACAGACATAATAAATTATACTTAAACTCAGTCCATTCTATAAAAGGATTATTAGCTTAAAGCAGGGGAGTCCAACTCATTCTAGTCCAGGTTCCACATTCAGCCCAGTTTGATCTCCAGTGGACCGGACCAGTAAAACCACAGCAGAATAACCTAGAAATAACCACAACTCCACATTCTAATCACAGCTATCTGGAACTGAACAATGGAATATTTTACTTTATGATCAAAACGACAGACAAGACAAAAAATACGCCACCAAAGCAAAACAAAATATTACAAAAGCGAGATACAAAACAAAAGAACAATGAACAATCCAGTATTTTACTTTCTGATCAAATCAACTTGTCATGGTCTAGAAATGATTTTAAATTTATAGTTTTACTAATTTCCAATCTGCAGTTAATGTCTTCTCTGGAATTTTTCCACTTTGAGGGCCGGATTGGACCCTCTGGAGGACCGCTTTTGGCCCACGGGCCTTGTGTTGGACACCCCTGAGCTATATTATGGATTCCTTCTCTAACAGAACCTCTCCGTCTATCGTCTCTCCGTGTCCTGCTCCTTCATCCAGCCCATTAATATCGTCTGTGATGGGTTATATTTTCCTCTAATCTAATGTGTGATTTCCCAGGTGACTCTAACGGCATCCAACCACGTCTCTATTTCCACACTATCACTTTTAACTCCAGGCTTCCAAAAAAGCTTCCAAATGAGCTAAAGTAAAGCAGATGGGGGGGAACTCATTATCTGGGCCATATGTGTCTGTTTGTATGAGAAGAATTTCAATAACTAACATTAGAACCTCAGCTGTCTCTTTCCCATGAATGCAACCTGAACTAGAAGTTCTTCTACCAACAGCGGTATAGAAATGTATGTGATGGAAACCAGGAGACAGCTAACATGAGGATGGTAATCTGACATGTTGGCAGCAGATATTCAAGGTTAACTCATGCATCATTTGTAGTTTATTCATGCACTATTATAAACTAACTGAAGAGGTGGTGTAGCAGTGTAGCACAGGGGTGTCCAACAGGAAAATGAGTGTTGAACTATTATGTACAACTACAGATATGTGTAAAAGTCCATGTTTAACGTGGTCCAGCTTCAGTGCAAAACTAAAAAGCAGAAGTAAAAAGCAAAATGTAGTGCTTGAAAGGTGAATATTCCCACTGGACAATGATGTGCTTCACATCTCCAGACAGAGTTGAGGTCACCTTAACCTTGTTGTTGAATATTTTGTAGTGATAAATGAGAGACTGATATAGACGGAATTAAAGCACACAGAGCAACTCACAGCATCCTGGATTTATGGTCGTAGTTTAAAAACCAGTCAGATGTGCAGCGTTCTGATTTAAGTGTTTGCTTTGCTGGTCTCCTATCCATACATATCTCTAACTTTATTCCCAGTCTGAGTTAATGCATACGCTCATGCAGTCACAGTTTAAACCTGGGTAATTGTCCACTAATAGGAGCATCCGTCTCTATTCATTCTTTATCTGGCTGCTTCAGGCTTTCCTTTGTCCCCCTTCTTTCTATTCCCATTCATTAGTTTCCTTTATGTCGCCTTCCTGTCATCTCTATCTATGTCTGATCAGCTTCTATTGTCAAGAAACTGACTCAAAAGGAGAAGCCTTCCTTGTAAATTCAGCGTCTCCAGGGATCTTTTTTTTTTTTTAGCCTTCTTTTGTGTTTTTCCAGGTTATATGCCACTTCTCTGATCGCCTCATTACCATCCATTAGGAACACAAGCCATTTAAATCATCACAAATCACTGCAAACATATCTTTGATCCTGATCCTCTTTAGAAGATTTAGAGAAGAGTTAGTGGAATCCTGCAATATTTCAAAAACATGTTGAATGCAGACGCTTGATGACCATTAATTAAATGCAACGGCTTTCAGAAAGCAGCTACAGAATTTACACTTTTTAAAAAGTTTGTTGGATCCATATCCTCACAAAGCAAAACCTATGGTCATGGCTCTGTTATTAACAACGCCAACACAAACTGCTTGTTTAATGTAGCGCAAGGGTGTCCAACATGCGGCCGCGGGCCAAAAGCGGTCCTCCAGTGGGTCCAACCTGGCCCTCAAAGTGTTGCAGATTGTAAATTAGTTTCTAGACCATGACAAGTTGTTTGGATCAGAAAGTAAAATACTAGATTGTTCTTTTGTTATCTGTGTCATTTTTGTAATATTTTGTCTTGCTTTTGTTGTTGTTTTGTCTTTTTTTGTCTGATCTTTGCCATTTGTCTATTTTTTGTCATTTTGTTTCTCACTTTTGTCATTTTTTGTCTCGTTTGTGTCTTTTATGTAATTTTTTTCTCTCGGTTTTGTTGTTTGTCCATTTTTTGACGCTTTGTAACCTTTTTATCTAATTTTTTGTCCCTTTTTCTTTTGTTGCATGTTATTTGTCTCATTTTTGTCATTTTGTGTCTCATTTGTCGTTCTATTTCTTGTTCTTGTCTCTCGTTTTTGTCATTTTTGGTCTTGTTTTTGTAGTTTTTTGTTGCCTGACTTTTGTCATTTTGAACATAAAGGAAAATACTATTTGGATAGCCGGGACTAAATGTTGTGTTCCTTTGTAGACACTCTGTGATCTGGAAGTTGTAATGTGGAAATGATAAACTGAGGCTGAATGTTGCTGAAATTGATTTAATTTTTCTCAAGAAACTTCAGATTGTTCATGTTTTGTAACAAGATAATTCCTTAAATGTGAACATTTTCAGAATGTACTATTTTGCACTAAAACAAAGGAACCATGTGGAGTTGTGGTGATTTGTAGGTTATTATGCTGTGGTTTTACTGGAGATCACATTGTACTGAATGTGGAACCTGAACTAGAATGAGTTTGACGTCTCTGGCTAACTGATCTGAGGTCCTTGTTCCTGCAGTGTGGATGGCAGAGAGATAATAAGCTTGTTGTCTCCTGCTTACATGTATTCCTAATTACCCGTTAGTGTTTCATTGTTCTGTCGTCAATATGTGTGCTTACACGCGTTTGCAGAGAAAATAAATAGTCTGCAGTGTTTCTGTAGGTTGCGGTGGTGCATTGATTAGTAAACTGGTGGAGTTTGCATGTTCTCTCTGAGCCTGTGTGGGTTTTCTCCAGGTGCTTCCTCCCACAGTCCAAAGATACGCATGTTAGCTTCATTAGCGATTCTAATTCAGGGAGTTGGAATGAGTGCGAGCGTGAATAATCGTCTGTCTCTTTGTGTTAGCGATGTGATGGACTGGCGACCTGTCCGAGGGTGAGAATGGAATACTTGTGATGGATAATGGAATATTATGTCCATTTTTAGTCCTGAGTTCTACATTTGGGAGGAATGAAAGAATGACTCTTCAGTTAAAATACAGAAATGTGCACATGAGCAGAAACTCAACATCATTCTGGTTGTGAATGTTTAATTATTTTATCATTTAATTTGCAATCTAATCACTGTTAACTCAGTTGATATTGAAGATTGGATTGTTCGGATTGATCCTCTTCAGTTTTTTCGCTAGTTGTCTCTCACTCATGATGGCTGCCTTTGTGGCTTCACATAATTCTTTAGTTTTCGACATTATGTGAGATCTGGTGACCTCTGAGTTGTGCTACAGCTTGAACGTCAGCAGGAAACCACTCTAGGCCTTTCCATGGCAATACAATGAAGCTGAAGCATGTCAGATAGGACAAAGTATTATGGAATCAGCTGCATTTGTTGTCATGTTCATTGTATTCTTCAGGTAATATACCTGTCAAGTGTCTTTTCAACGCTATGGCTTCCCACACTTGAAAAGGAAGGACTGGACTTGCGACAGGATTTCACTCGTATCTCTTCTTTATTTTAATTTAAGCAGTGAAGAAGGAGGAAGGTGAAAAACCTTTAAAACACAAAAATAAAACAAATATAAATACATATGCTTTCCCCAACGTAGTAAAGTAAGTATATTTTGCATAAACATAATCATTAATTAAACCCACAATACTCAATCAGGTTTGAAATAAACATAAAATGTTTTAAATTAACTCATTTTTACCCGAATTATTTTATACGGATTTTACAAGCATTAAACAGATTTTACATTGGTACTTTTTAACAGTTTTTTAGCTCTTTGCTTTTACCCATGAATTAAAAATAAAGCAAAACTCATTTAACTAACGCCATTCATTAACTATTTTCTAAACAAAGGTTTTAGCAAACAATGGACTACTTTTCATCTAATTATGTAAATAAATATTTTAAACCAAATAAACAGTAGGTATCCAAAATAACACAAATTGCACCTTAGCAGAATTTTTACCCACACATAAATATTAACCAACAAACCAGGCAGTACAATTCAAACACAGCCAGAAAGCACCTAAACAGAGTCCAGTGATAGACATGAGCTTCCCGGCAGCCTCTTCCCAGCGTTTCTAGTTCTTTCTTTGTCCCTGTTTCCTGCTGCTGTTGCTCCGTTCACCAGCCTAAATGCCTGGTTCGCCGTTGATACTGCTTGAGCTCCTGCATGTGCTGCTGATTGCCTTAATTGCTCTCACCTGCTGAGGTGCAGCATGAAGCGGCGTGCACAGCATGCACCCGCCGATGTTTGCTCTGCAGTCGGCTGCCATCAGGTGTAGCGCCACCTCCAGGCAGATCGCCGCAACAGTACCTTTAGTGGTACCAGGCATTGAAATGAAGAAGAAACTGAAGAAAACAAGGTGGTCTAATCATTTTCAATCAACCTCAGCTCATCTGGATGCCAGTGCCACACAGCAGCAGTGAGAATAAAACCGAACTGACTGGAAGCTGCTTCTCTCTCTTTCATTTTCCTTCAGGAGCCCCGACTGGCCCCCATTTAAAAGAAGACAACTCCCACTGGCAGCTACACGCTCACTACTACCCTCCTCTGCTGCGCTCGGCTACCGTCAAGAAGTTCATGGTGGGATATGAGATGCTGGCCCAGGAGCAGAGGGACCTCACCCCTGAGCAGGTTCATCATTCATACACATTTATACAGTACAGTCGCTGGTATGCAGGAGACAGGGCAGAATGTGGATAGATATTTGTTGAAATGTTTTCTGTTATGTCTTCCTCTCTGTTGAGCCTGTTGAGATTACAGTTAAATCTCATGGATCAACTTAATGAATTTATCCAGAGCTTCTTACAGCGAGCTAATTATAATGTAAACCCAGGAAGTGCAGTGGATTCCCTGTTGCTTTAAAACTGCATGAAAGCTCAATATTGCTGTTGTTGTCGTAGGCTGCAGAGAAGCTGAGAAACCTGCCAGAGGAGCACTATAAAAGCAGAGAGGAGCAGGAAGGAGCAGGGAAGGAAAGGAGGACGTGAAACCACCTGTGAATGGATGGAAGAGGGTGATTTCAACCACATTTGGCTTTTTTGGAAATGAATCGAGCATTAGAAATACTGTCGAATCACCAAAGTACATTTAACAGAGGGGTTAGAAATGTTTTTGTCCACAGTATGACTACATTTCTGTATGTACAAAGCTTGTAATGGCTCCTTCCTGATGTCAGAACATTATTCTTTTCCCCCATGCTGCCCCCCTTTTAGCAAACCTTGTTGTTTGCTTAAATTGGAAAGCTTTTTCTTCCAACAACATAATGAATCATTTTTGTAAGGTTTTTTACCTGAAATATTCCTGTGTGAGTTTCTCTTGATTATCAGCTTACAGACTTGTATGAAGATTTGGTGGTTAATTCTGCAAAGAAAATAAATGATTTGACAGATGCCATGTCTCTTGTTTACATTAGAGAGCTAATAGCTAATAATACCTGCAGTTTCTAGTCCTGATTTAAAAATTAAATGTTCACTAAGACATAAAGTGTTCATTTAGAGGATATTTAGAGGATGTTGGCAGCATCTAGATTATATTAAAATCAGAATGTTCTCAAACCAACAGTCAAAGCATGTTGTTAAAATGTTATCAAGGCATCACACCATTTTATTCTGGGGATTGTTAAGGTAAAAAAAAAAAAATCTCTAAATGTTAGCCAGTTTTAAATGTAACATTGGGAGGATAGTTGAATAATCTTACTGCATAAGTGTCTAATAATGTCTTATCCCACCAATTAAAAAAGAACCTCCCATTAAAAACATTACTGGAACTTTGCAGAACTTTCTCTTACGTTTAAGATATTAAAATATATTGATAATAAAGTTGGAACATTTCTATGAGGTTAGATATGCGGTTAGAACAACAACTTATTGTCCAAATGGGCAGGAAAAATCTCTGACAGTTTAAATCGTACTACACTGAGGTGTTAAACATGTTGACACTACACTCTGTTGCAGGTCAGAACATTTTAGATTGATAACACTGAGATTGTCAAGATTGGAGGATCCAATAATTTAAATAATGCTGCAGATTTAACATCTAAAATTGTCCCTTTACCCCATTAAAAATGTAATAAAATGATTAGTTTGAAAGTGACATAAAAACATCTGCCACCAAGTTGAACATGCATTTATGAGTAGTTCTGCATGTTAATATCAGGTGTTATGTAGTGTGGAAGTAGGTGTTTGGAGGTGTGGCTGTTTTCATGAGACAGTGTTTCGATCTGTTGGTGACGTTCATGGACGGATCTGAAGATGCACCGGAGTGAGGATGTTGTCCGGTTTGGGAACCTCAGGATTCTGCTTTTTGCAGATGATGTGGTTCTGTTGGCCTCCTCACACCGTGACCTTCAGCGGGCAGCAGAGGGCTGGAGAGTCGACACCTCCAGGTCTGGTTCTCTGCAGGAAACTCCTCAGCAAAGAAGCTTAAGTATCTTGGAATCTTGTTCAGGAGTGATGGGAGAAGAAAGTGTGAGATGCGACTGCATGGTGCAGCATCAGCAGGAATCTGGACCATGGTGGTGAAGAGGGAGCTGAGCTGGAAGGTGAATCAGTCCATGTTCGAAGTCTTACTAGTGGTCTCAGGTTTGGAGATAGAGTGAGGAGCTCTGACAGCTGGAGGTAGCTTGGAAAAGAACTGCTGCTAGTTGAGGTGGTTCAGGCATCTGATTAAGATGCTTCCTGGATGTCTGCCTTTAGAGGTTTTCTGGACAACTAGGAGGAGACACAACTTCATGGGGGATGGCCAGGGACCCCCCATGAACAGCTGGAGAGGAACATCTGAAAGGACCTGCTTCACCTGCTGCCTCCAGGACCTGACCCTGGATAAGCAGAGGAAGATGGATGGAGAGAATAGATGCCATAGAGAGTGAAGAGGGAGCAGCACTCTGGTCTTCAGGGCTCCTCAGAAGCTTCTTCAACCTCCTGGATTCCTACAAGAAGGTAATCCATCACCCTCTCCATAAGACCAGGAGATTGTTGTAGATCCTTGAGTTTCTGCCCAACTGCATATTTCTGTACAGTAATAAAAGTCTGCACTTTAACCTAATCTTCCATTATGCATTTTTAAAACTTAAAATGTGGAACTCTGTAGATGAGGATAGTTTTAAATGAGAAACAAAAAAAAACTCCACCTGAAAGTTTCAGCTGAAACGTTATCACGATATCAGTCAGGACGTTTTATTACAACGTGATGAAATTATTATATTATTGGGTTTTATTACATTTTAAATGAAATTAGGTGCAAATTTTATTGCATTTTCAGGCTGTATTACATTTTCAGTAAATTACTACATCAGCTGCTACAAGGACCAATATATCCAACAAGAAGAAAGTTTAAATAATGCAATATTTTCACTCAGTTTTCAGTTTATTAGGTTCACAATGCAGTGCAATGCAATCCTAGAAGGTCCTGTTTAATTGTGTGATATTATACAGAGAGGGGTTTCTTTTTCTGATGTAATCTAACGAGGGTGAACTAAATAATACCTGTCAGAGTAATGCAACAAAAGGAATGTAATATACTGTAAAGATTATTGGTTCATGTAATTGATTTTCCTCCCAGAAAGAGATGAAATGTAGATTTTACTGAACTTTTAGAATGTACAATTGCAGAGTTGAGTTCCAGTGAACAGAAACATGTGATGGAGGCAGGTTTAGTTTGTGTTCGGCAGCAGGTGTTGGAGCTGTCCTGGTGCTCTTCACTGTGACGAATCTAGTATTAAACAGAACACTTTGGACTTCACATGACGTTTAATTTACATTTGTTCCACATGAGTGTGTACATGCGGTGTTCATTCTAATTACCTTATTCTAATTACCCTGCCTTTGGTAGCAGGATGTAAATAAACCAAGACTCTTCTGTCACTAATAATCATCATTGAGATCCTTTGCAGCAGAACAAGGAAGGTTCGTGTGATTAAGATCCTCCATCTATTAGTGTAGAAGTTAATAAATGGATTAAAGTCATCTGAAAATGCACCCGTGTTTATCAACTGAACACCACTTAGTCCTCTGGCATAATCAATGAGATGCACTCACACTATGATAACAGTAGATGGTGGTGTTGCTTAAAAAGTGCGAGGATGCTTTAGCCTCTTCTAGCACCCTCAAACGCAACCTTCCCTTCTGGTTTTTACTTAAACCCAAAGCTTCCACACGCAGCAGGGAGGTGAGACGTCAGAAGTGTTTGCCTTTATGACATCAGCTCACGTTTTATTTCTCTCTATGACACTCAGTGTGAATGTTCAGCTTCACAACCTGACCTGCTCTTCTTTCCCTCCTGGACTCCCGTTTTATTGGGATTGCAGTCAATACTGCCTCTCAGCAGCATCAGCTAACTGATCACTAACAGCCAACCACAGAAAGTGCTGCATGCAAACGTTGTGGGGAAACTAATTCCGGCTTTGTTTTCACTTCATGATGCAGTTAGAAATGATGTCGAGTCTAAACGAGGAGCAGGCAGTCAGCCAGTGTTTAAAAAGCCAGTGATCCTTCATTCCTGTTTTAGACACTGGGCTAAAATTTAATTACTTAAGTGCATTGTGATATTTCAGAAATGCACTTTAGTAGAAAAGTAAGCGTTTATTTTGCATTGTTTAAAAAAAAATAAATTGTTTTTACAGTAAAATTCCAGCAGCTGTTGTTGGAAGAAAGCTACCATAAAATTATGGTAAAACATTTCTACATTTACAGTAAAGAAATCTATTGATATTGTTGATTTTAGGATTAAAAATGTGCTTCATTCCATATTTTACCATAAAAAAAGTTTTAAGCTTTAAAATTTTTTAAATTTACATGAAAATACCATATGAAATAACGTTTGTGTAACATATTATAAATATTACAGCATTTTCCATTATCAGCACAACAGTTAGCGTGTTTAACATTAAATATGTGCATTTTTGGCAAAAATTGCAGTTAAAGCTGTCATAAATATTAAAGCATGTCCGTTATTAACACAATAGTACATCAGTCTGACCAGTAACAAACTGTATTTTTTACGTGTAATAAATGCAGAAATTGTCATGCTGCTTGTTATAAGTATTGCAGCACAACAATATGTACATTTAACTGGGAAAAAAACTTGATTCTTTCTGAGAATTAAATGCAAAAATTACAGTATTGTTCTACATATTACAGCATTTTTCCATTAAAAAACTGTGCAGGAGTCGGGAAAAGTATTTTTTCCAGAGAAAAAAAAATCTAAAAACACATTTTTCTCCCGATTAGCTTATTTACAGTGATTCAGTGTTAAATAAACTGCATCAAACTGTTTCAGAGTTCACAGATTTTTATCAAATACTGTTTACATCTGGATTTAGGGTAACAATCAGCTCAGATTGCATGTCGTCATGGCAACTGCTGATAAGAGTAGGCTCTTAAACGCTCATCGTTCATAAATATGGAAGCACCCACTCTGTGTTATGTTCATATTTTAATAGCATTCATTTGAGCCCCAGATGCCAGTCAACTGTGTCAAACGGTAAAGACCGTATGGTGGTTTGAGCTGAGCATACCATCAGTCCTCAGGCTTTACTGCCCATCTTCTAGGAAGCCGGTGGTTTGGGTTCGCTTTAGTATAATTAGAGGATCATGCAGAGACTTAAAGTAGCTCACAGTGAACATTATGTCTGCTCATTTCTGCCAAAGCTCCGTTATTGCTGTGGAGCGTTTTCAGATCAATGTACACTTTAGAATCAAAGTTTGACCAAAAAAAAAAAAGAAACTGTGATGCACAAAGTAATGATTTGTGCCATTTCTCCAAGTTGATCTTCAGAATCTAAAGCATTTTTAAAAAGAAGACCTTTTATTATTTCTTCTAGTCTCCAGAAGTCATTAAAAGCCTTAAAAGCCGTCGGCAGAGACCTTATAAGCAAGACACTCACAACTTACAGAATCTTATTGAACTGAACTGAAATCTGTGACAGAGTTTTGCATTGATAGAGGCTGTTAGATGGTCAGACATCCAGAGAGTTGTGTTGTTGTACTGATGGAAGCACGGAGCTGTAACTTTGTAAACCTTATTTTACAGCAAAGTCACTGAACTTTTAAGTGTTTGTTATTGTGGCTGTTAACTCAGCAGTCTGACATAGAAAGAGTTCCACAGTACAGAACAGTCTGGTGGCACTTTGTTCTTGTGAGATAGATTTAGAGACTGCTGAGGCTTGTTTGTATTTCTTTAAACAGGCCACAAGCATATTGGGTAGAGCTAAGCATTAGTGTTCCCTCAAAATAATGATGAGAGGAGTTGTTTTGGTAGAAAACTAGCAGGGCTGCCTTATAGCACAACCCAAATACTGGTCAAAACTTTGCAATGCAGAGGTTGTTGTTGTTTCATGTAATAAATGGGATTTTGAAAGCAGTAAAAAATTATGAATGGCAGGAGATGCAAGCTTTAAATGCAAAAATACACATTTGCATGTTTGTTTTACTGCACTTTGTCTATTTGCATCTGCAGATTTAAGCTACAATGAATACCTTCAAAGGCCGTTTAGAATAAATGAGCTTGCTGGAGGTCATTAAGCATCACAGAGTACGTTGTCATGATGAGCTTTCATAAGATGCCAGTTTACAACTAGAGAGCCAGACTATGACTTTTTCCATTTGTTTAGACAGTAGCTTGGTTAGCTTGGAAGATTTGCTAGCCCAAATAACTACCTGGAGACGTTACCAACGTGGCTGATAAGTGGTTAGACTTGTTTTGCTACATTGTTTTTTGACAGTAGTAAAGAAAAGGATGTTGGAAAAAGCAGAAGTATATGTGGAATCCATGGTTAAATTGTTTTGGTTTGCTCACAAGTGACATTCACACACTTCCTAACTCCAATACAGACCACTTTGAGACTTTCTCAACTATTCACCATCTTCTCAGGTGAACACAGCTGGACTAAACCGCTACAAAGCACCCAAATCATACAGAATAACTACCAGAGAAGTCATTTAAGATGCCTCAAAGTGTGCTGAAATCCAAATTTGCCAATAAAGACACACACTTGAGGACAACTGCACAGGAAATTAATTCCCAGTGGAATGTTTTTACCCTTTCTTCACCCGTTTGGTGGTTCCCCTTAGCACTGAGGCTAATGATACACATCTATTTTCACTATTGCTGAATAAAAATCAGGGATATCATAAGAGAACTGTAACAGAAATCATCATATATGATCAGACTGGGCTTTTAAATCCCTCACTTATCACTTAAATCCAACATATATGTTTAGAAAAGCCAAAGAAATTGATTCCAGTCAGCTTTTATCCTGTTTTCTTTGCACTTATTCTCTTGTTTTGCCTTCCTCAGTCGAGTGTAAAAACTTAATTTTTGCAGCAGTTCAGCTTTTTCTTGGGAGTGCATCAAGGTTTATACACAAAAAGTAGAGATGCTTGCAATGTCACATGGGCAATGACACATACCACACACACACACACACACACACACACACACACACACACACACACACACACACACACACACACACACACACACACACACACACACACACACACACACACACACACACTCGCCACTTTCATTATTTATACTACTATACTTCCACTGAGGCTCCATAAATATTAAAACCGATTCCAGGTTTCGTTAGAACGTGTGGCTGAACAGCGAGGATGTCGGTGTGTAGTTTATCGATGGAGAGGTTCTTCCAGGCCACCGGATGTTGGTGAGACTGTGCGTGTCTCTGCGTGGCCCTTTTTATGTACTGTGACAGACCTCATTCAGTCATTCATTCAGGTCAATATTTATCCAGTCCTCCAGGCTCGCCGTGGATCCTCTCCTCATCTGTTTCATCACTCCTCGGAGACTCGCTGTGTGTGCACGGCTGTGTATTGAAGAGATATATTTCTATCTCCACACAGACAGCGAAAGAATCCGCGTGTGTGTGTGTGTGTGTGTGTGTGTGTGTGTGTGTGTGTGTGTGTGTGTGTGTGTGTGTGTGTGTGTGTGTGTGTGTGTGTGTGTGTGTGTGTGTGTGTGTAACCCTTGTGTATCGCCTCGCTGGCAGAGGCAGGAAGATAGTTTGGCTCCTCTTCCAGGTTCTTGTTGCTCGTCTTTTGCAGCCTGTTCTAGTGGAGAATTGTTTTCCCAGAGACACTAATGATGCCAAATGTGCCTTATGAAATCTGATTAGTAGAATTTGCATGTGCTCATTGTAGCAACACTTTGTGCAGTTTAAAAAGCAAAAAAAAAAACCAAAAGTTACATTCAACAAACGATTACAATAATAAGAACGCTGGTTCTATTTACATTTTTGCAGTATTTTATGAGGCGTTCATGCTGTTTAATCATGGCTTAAATAGATACAAACATGGAATAAGGCTTCTTTTTTTTACATTTAAAAGAGCTATGAAAAGTATATAGATCTAGCATTTTCCAAATATTGTTTTTTCAAATCTTTGAAGCAAAATAACAAGGGTAGGTTCGTTCGATATTGCACAGACAGAGCAATAAATCAAAACTGGAAGCTCCTTCTCATGTGTGCATTGAATTCCAAACATACTCTGTCCACAGCTGAAGCAGCAGATTTCTCTTAAAACAAATCAGGAACAATAAACACAGTCCAAGATTCAGTTTGACACTGAAGTCAAACTTAGTCAGAAGCAGCTGTCTCTTAGCTGCTAGTTTGGGCCAGGATTTGTGCTTATTTTGCTTGTTTTCTGCACAAAAAATGAATGAAATTAGATTAAAAATTCCACATCATCCCGATTCTGCTGATCTTTGATTCCAAACCAACCACCTGCCTCTATCAGCAAAACTTTTCAAAGTTCTCTGCTCATTTTTGGGACCTACAGCGCTGAGCATTGTCTTATGTAACCCAGTGTTAAAAACGGGAATAAAACTATAAATATTCATGCTTGAAAAAAAATATTGTTAAAACATTGAAATAGAAGTTCATTGCACTTCTTTGTAATTTTTACACTTTACAGTGTTGTCCCACGGGCCACACTGGACCCCCTGGAGGGCCGGTTTTGGCCCGCGGGCCACATGTTGACTCCCCTGATTTATGAGGTTTATGACTGTACCAAACCAATCAACAAATCAACTGGATTCATCTTTTGGCAACAACATGTTTGTACAACCTTTAATGGCATTTTATCTGATGGAGATGTTTCATTCTGCACTGAAGATACAGCTCTACTTGGAATAGTCATCATTCTATACTAAGTTATACTGAGAAAAACACATCTTTAGTTATAAGTATGAGCATCAATATTATATCTGCTTCATGTAGACTGAGGTTATGATATGAATATAGCAGTAATTATGCATAATATTGCACAAAATGTCAGCTCTCATTGCTTGGAGAGGGAAGTAACAAAGTAAATAGGTTTTTATTCCTCCATAATAAAAGAACACTTTCACACATCAGCCCTTTCCTTTCTCATCCATACATCATTTAAGACGCTGCACCAAATACCGACTTATCCATAACACAACCATAATAATGTCAATCATAACTGCACCCTCAGGGACGGCGACCTTTCCAGTTCATTCGGGTTGTTAAACTCAGGTTGACATTATTTTAAAAAGAGGAGTTCTGAAGCTGGACTCCTCTCCTGGCTGACCAGAGGGATGAGATGGATGCAGGCAAACCTAACAGCTCAGTGGACTCCAATTAGAGGGAGGCGTGAGCCAGACTCTCACCCGCTAATCTGACACCTAGCCGGGTGCTGCAGACCTTGAGATGGGGGGAGGATGCAGAGGGAAGGAGAAGGAGGAAGATGTGGTGAAAACACTGCAGAGCTGCTTCATTCCAAACTGGAATACAATCACTTTAAACATCCACTTTACACAACTTGCAGCCTCAAAAATTAGTCGCATGTCTTGGCACAATCTCAGCAACAGTTCACCGTGACATCAGGTTGTTTATCTCAGCACGATTGGATTGGATTGCGTTATATCGTAGGATGTCCCAGCAATTTGTTCCGGTTTACGGCATGAGTGCCTTTTTTTATGAGGCTCTAACATCTCACCCTCCCTCTCCATCTGTGTCGGTCTGCAGCCCCATGTTCCTCCGATACGTCGTCACCTTGTCGGTCTGCTTTGGCTATCATCCTGAATAGATCCAGACAACATGAACATTGATTCTGAGTCTCTGTAGGTTGAATATCTGCTTTTACTTCTGCTTCTCTAGTTTGTCAGTTTAAAGACAGGATTCTGTTTAATGGAAATAAGCTGCTTGAGTGCAGAATTTGAAGGTGAAAAAACCAAAATGACGAACTAAAAGAGTCCAAAAAGTCATATCATTTTACACAACACATTGATTTATTGCTACTAGAATGCATTGAATAGTGGAAGTGAGTCTTGTTCTGGCTAGCAGCTTGTGACCTTTCTGGCTGACAACACAAGTTGTTTTAAGCAGAGACGTCTCACAGAAAGTGATGAATTCTGTCTATTTCTGTAGACTAACTGATGGAAATGAAAATGACGGTAGCTGATGATCTTTAGAGATAAATGATCAGCTTTGTTACAATCTAGTGCACTACATAAGAAGATAAAAGACAAAATAAGAAAGAAATAAGTCTCTTAAAGGCTAAATTGGTGAAACAATTAAGGGACTAAAAGATGGAGTTTCTTCTGGAGATAAGTCTTTAGGAGAAGTATGGCTACACAATCATTATTGGACATCAGATATTTACATCATCATTACAAACAGATTTCCTTTACTGCACTTCTGAAACTTTTTTTTTCTTATGCATCTTTTTTTTTTTTATTTCCCAACGGACCACAACGGTCCATATAATAGAATTGTTCTTTTTTTTTTTGAAATGTTACATTTTATTCATGTATCTAAATTAACTTTACGAAATCAAACTTTCTTGCACGGATCATTATGTTCTGTCAAAGTTTTTCAGGCCAACCATGGCTTCACTCTGCCTTGGGGCTCCGTTTTAAATCAGACCAGCAGCAGACTTCAAACAAAGCTGAAAACTTTCACAGTTGGGTCCCGGAGCCGTGCAGAGCCGGAGTAATGAAAATGAACAAAGAATGATGGTTTTCATGCCATGTGGAGACTCACACTTTGAAAACAAGACACACCCCAGAGGCAGTGTTATCACTTAAAGTGTGCAAAAGCCATGACAAAAAACCACAGTGATCACTTGTGTCTATATAGTGGCGTCTGCTCGGTATGTAAATGAAATGTAAATGAACAACAGAGGGCAGTAAGAGACTTTGAAATTACCACAGTGGTGCAGACAGACATTAAATAACAAGGACTCATTTGAAATAAATTCCTTTTAGCAGGCAAACGATCCATTAAAATGCTGACAAGCAGAAAAGCATGAATGTAGAATGACTATGTGAATGTGAAGGTGGATAAACTTTCTGTCTATGAATCCCAACAAGTTATTCGAGTAAATATGAGTTCAGTTGCTCAGGGTTGGAATTAGGTTGACAATAAGTAGTATTTGAAGAAAAGACAGCACTGATTTTAGACCTAAAAACTGTTTAACCAATGGAAATGTCTGCATTGTGTTTAACATCTTGTGTCTCCAGAGAGGGAGTCGGACAAAATCATCCTGATGATGTCATCATGATCACATCTGATGATGTAATCAGTTATCTTAGACTAACCTAATGTCTAACGAGGCAGTATATGGTTTGAAATATCAGTTTAATGTATGGTGTTTCATCGTTCTGTTGGAACTAGTTCAGTGGAACTAGTTGGTGAGCGGAGTGGATGAATACTGTATGTTCAGTCGTCACACGGCGCTAGAAGACGGCTTTGCTTACATTTGCTGCCACATTAGATTATGCTGCATTCACTAACTTCATTATGGCTCCCAAGTGTAAGCCAGACTTACAGTTTACATTTTCGCTGGTATTTTCCTACCCAGTTGTGTTTCAGTGTGAGCTAATGACTGTTTTTGTTGCTGTAGTTGTACAAATATGTAAAGTGAGTAGATATGGTGATGCACGTAACGGCTTTGTTTACATTTTCCCCGGAGTTCTGACTTATGGTTAAAAACGACTTACGTCACACAGTAGGAACGAAACTCCGATGTAAGTCGAGGACCTCCTGTGTATTTTAGCCTGTACTTGACTTAATTATGATTAATTTAAAAGCGATAGATAGATAGATGGATGGATGGATGGATGGATGGATGGATGGATGGATGGATGGATGGATGGATGGATGGATGGATGGATGGATAGATAGATAGATAGATAGATAGATAGATAGATAGATAGATAGATAGATAGATAGATAGATAGATAGATAGATAGATAGATAGACTATAAATAGATAGATAGATAGATAGATAGATAGATAGATAGATAGATAGACTATAGATAGATAGACAGATAGACAGACAGACAGACAGACAGACAGATAGATAGATAGATAGATAGATAGATAGATAGATAGATAGATAGATAGATAGATAGACTATAAATAGATTGATAGATAGATAGATAGACTATAGATAGATAGATAGATAGATAGATAGATAGATAGATAGATAGATAGATAGATAGATAGATAGATAGATAGATAGATAGATAGATAGATAGATAGATAGATAGATAGATAGATAGATAGATACGTTATTCATCAATCACACATCCACTGATTTAACATCATTTAGCAGCATCCAAAGATCTTACATCTTTAATAACATCTGCACAATATACAGCAGTAGATTCACATTTTCTTACTCTTTGTTGCAAAAGTCACACACAAGGTTCACATATCCTACTGCACACTTTTTTGCTGCTCCTTCCTAATTCCACCCTCCACCTTCTCACTTTCTTATCATCACCTTCATCCTTTTATCCACTCCTTTCTGATTCTTCTACCTTCCTCCTCCTCCTAACACTCGCCTCCATCCTCTTCTCCTCCACCCCAGGGAGGATCCATCTGTATAAGAGCTGACTAAGCAGCTGTTGGTGTTATCAGTTTTTTTTCTAACATTGACAAGAGAAACAGATACAATCGATCGCCCCACATGGCTGCGTAGGAGTTTCATCGCTACCCTGAGAATTACCAAGCAGATGGATTTCAGAAAGTGAATATTAGCCGAGCACAGAGGCAGGCTCCCTTAACTCCACTTCATAAAACTGGAGAGAGGGCTGTTGGATTAGAATATTTATTAGAGTGTGCAAGATAAACAGGATAAGCATGCAGCTATATTCCAGATTCTTCATTTTGCAGAGGCAGAGAGATGGTTAACACTAAGAAATGTCTTTTCCAAGCATGAGATGTCTGAAAAAAGTTACAAAAGTGTTGCTTTAGGAGATAATGAAAGACACAGAGGCTGTAAGTGATAACCTCAGCTTTGGCCAAATCAAGATAGGAAGGCTTGAACGCCGTATGACTTCTGGAATCTGCCTCCAGGCCTCGAGGCTGCAAGAAAAAACAAACCGTATTTTATCCTGTTTGTCAAAGCGGCGTTAAACTAACACTTGTTAAGCTGCGCGGCACACTGCTGTTATGTTGTTGTTATCTCTGCAGCCACTCCATGCTGTTTATTCTGCCATTTATTGTCCTGTCCAGTTTATTTTACAGGAAATACAATTCAAACCCAGTTTTAACCCCCAGCGAGGGCTGTTTTAATTTGCCAACATAAGTCAATTTTCACTATCCGGCGTGGAAAAGTTTGTGGAAGGCTTTGACCTTTCTGTTTGGTAGAAAAAGGGAGGGATGTCCGTTGGCTGCGAGCTGCTCACAGATTCATTTATCAGGCGTGGTGAAGCATATGCTCCAACGCAGCGTGTGGTCTTCAGCATGTGTGATAAATAAAATCCCACTGAGGATACACTGAGCAAACATCTCTCTTGTTTATCCTGAGAAGACAATCCTTCTCTGCCTGGCCAGAAACACCAGCTGGATTAGAAAAGTCTTAAAGGGAAGAGTGGAAAAGACAGCTGCATTTAGATTGAGCTGTATAATAACACAGTGGTGTTGACATGGATCTGCTGTGGATGATTGTGATATGTCATGTCCCTTTGTAAAGGATGAACCAGCATATTGTCTGCTAAGAGGTATAAGAAAGGAAGCATTGTAGCTCCGTTCATTAGCATTTAGCATTCAGCCTGATTTGATCATGGCTGCCATGTACACTATTGTTCAAAAGTTTGTAGTCATTTTCAAATGTCCTTATTTTTGAAAGAAAAGCCATTTTTTTCAATGAAGATCACATGAAATGAATGATAAATCCAGTCTAGACATCATTAATGAGGTAAATGATTGTTTCTTGTGTCTCTCTTTGTCTCCGTGTAGTTTTCATGGCTCTTTTCAGTTACTTCCTGTTTTTCCACATGCATCACTTTTCCTTCTGTTCTTTGTCCTTTTCCCTCCCCATGATTACCTCCATCAGTTTCGCCCATGTCTTGTCTCCTCATTTACCTTTCAGTACATAAATAGTCTCGTCTTTCCTTCTGTCTTTGCCAGTTCGTCCTATGTTGTCGCTTGTTCGCCGCCCTCTTGTTTCTAATGTTTGCTTTGGGTTTGTTTTTGTTTTTTCATGTTTTTGCATGTTTTGTAGTCGAATCTACTCGTGTTTTTCTGTTCGTGCTGAGCTAAGTCCTCTGTTTACAGACCAACATGTTGCCACACCATGTAGGGTGTTTATAGAGACAACATGCTGTATAGGAGTGGTTGCAGGTCAATAGTATGAAGAGTGACAAGTCTACATGTAAAACTAGTGGCCATCCACACCATAGGACATGAACCTCAGTGTCCTCAGTAAGAGTCTTATGATTGACTTAATGCTGCTGCTACCTCCGAACACTGACTTATTTTTCAGTTTTTATTGCTAATGTTGCTTTATTTTGTGGTTTGGTTAGATTTAAGAAACCAAACCACTACTAGCAACATGGTTTAGGTTAGCATACATTCACCCATCTTAAAGGGCCAACAGGGACTACACCACTGCTTTATTGAAATGCTAAGACGCTTTACATTCTCTTATTCATTTAGAGATAAACTCTGTGCAGTATTAATACTTCTCTATCAGCATTTCTACTCATGAAAGGATCTGTGCAAGGCTTATTGTATAGCATCTTATCATATTCGTGTGACTCCAGCCGCCTTGTTTCTAGTGAATCTGGACTGATTTACATCCTTGAAGAGTCTCTTGATTCTACGCTTTGATAATCTCTAGGAGTGTTTTCCCTTGGCTAGATGCTGTGAAGGGGCAGAGAACTTTGCGATCTTCCACTTCAGTTGTCTTGTGGAGTCTTCCAGGTTTTCGGGGTGTTGCTGAGCTCTTCAGTCCATTTCTTCTCTTTATATATGTACCAAAGCATTAATCTGGGCACTGGTGGAGCTTCTGCTGTCTCTCTGATGGCTCGGCTTTGTTGTTTGGGCTCCTTCACTCACATCAACCCCTCTTTGGACCACACATTGAGCGCTCCTATGAACAGCTACCAAATGCAAATTCAACACTTGGAATCAACTCCAGACCTTTTTATCTCCTTAATTTGTCATGAAATAACAAGAAAACAGGCCACAGCTGGCCACAAAACCGCTCATTAGTCCATCAGCTTTGAGCCTGTGTGAAAATGGAAGGACTGTTTAGAAAGTGGCTGCAATTTGTAATCTGTTGCTGCAAAATCTGGGTCAAACCCCTTGAAATAAAGCTGAAAATCTGCACTTCAATCATGCATTGATTGCCGCACTTTAAATCCATAATGGTGGTTAAATTATGCAAACTGTCACCGTCCAAATACTTCTGAGTGAATTCTGTTTAATGGAACAGCAGCTGGAAATGTCAAGTTTTGGTGTCAGACCTTCAAATCAAATAACTGTCTAGACAGACGGTAACACAGAGAGAAAATTATAATAGATGAAGCACAGATACTTTTATCTCAAAGATTTGTTTTTTATGCTATTTTATGTTTTTGTAGTTGACAGCGGAGGGCAACAGGAAATTTGGAGATGGAAAAGGGATGTGACAAAGGACAAAAACCTCTGAATTACAAAACTGAACAGCATGATCTGACAGCATTACATCAGTCCTCACTCCATTTACCAGCTTCATTTTTATGCACAGTTTAGGTCAACGTTAAAGAGATGTCCAGTGTTTAATTTGCAGGCAAGACGACAAAAGACCAACAAAATCAAAAGCCAGGTGAATTAAAACAAACATGCAACCACAAATTAATGGCATGTTTAAAAGAGTAATGTAAGTGATTGAAATTACAAAGCAAATTCATCTTTAGTCCAGGATCTACATTCAGTCCAATTTAATCTCCAGTGGACCGGATCCGTAAAATCACAGCATAACAACCTATAAATAACAACAGCTCCTATTTTTTCCTTTGTTTTAGTGCAAAAAAAAGTACATTCTGAAAGTGTTCACATTTAAAGAATTTCTTTTTGCAAAACATTTTGAACAACCTGAAATTTCTGTAGAAAAATAAATTCAATTTCAGCAACATTCAGCCTCAGTTTATCATTTCCACATTACAACTTCCAGATCACAGAGTGTCTACAAAGGAACACAACATTTAGACATCTGGAACTGAACCATAGAGGATTTTACTTTATGATCAAAACAACTAAAGTCAGACAAAAACAAGACAAAATATTACAAAAATCAGACGCAAAAATGCAAAAACGAGACATAAAATGACAAAAAACGAGCCAAACGACATGAAACACCAAAAAAGAGACGAAAAATTACACAAATGACACAAGACCAAAAATGAGAAACAGAACTATTACGACTAACAACATAAGTGAAACAAAAAAAACACAAAACAACAAAAACATCAAATAAAGCAAAACACAAAATGACAAAAAGACAAAAACACAAGCGGGACAAAAAGGACACACAAAACCACAAAAACGAGAAAAGTCAGACAGAAAACAAAAAACACAAGACAAAATATTACAAAAACAAGACACAAAACGACAAAAGAACAATGAACAATCTAGTATTTTACTTTATGATCCAAACAACTTGTCATGGTCTAGAAATGATTTTAAATTTATAGTTTTACTAATTTACAATCTGCAGTTAATGTCTTCTCTGGAATTTTTACACTTTGAGGGCCGGATTGGACCCTCTGGAGGATGTTTGTATTTTGTTTCTGCTGCTGTCTGTCTTTCAAACTGCATTCCTCAGGCTTTTAGTATTACAGAAATGATAAAAAAGAGGGACTAAAAGCAAATAGGCAACGACAACTGCAGAATGACAGTCGCTTTAGAGCGTGGAGGAGAATAGACGGAGGAACAAAGGGATGAAAACACAAACAAGAAACCTAAAAGAGAGAATGAGGAGAAGAGAGGGAAGGCGGCCTGAGAACTGGAGGAGGGAGAGAAAAGGGGAAGTGCAGCAACAAATGGACATTAGCGATTAGCAGAGACTAGCCGGCTCTGGAGGCTGCGTTTGTGCATTTTACTCGCAGTTGCTAAATGATATTCTGCATTTATTGCAGTCGGCTGGTACAGAAACAACAGCAGTTTAAAAAATATTCACATCATGCTGACTGTGCTGTTTATGCTGCTAGAAACAGCTTCTGTCTCACGTAAGCAGCATCTATTCTTCTGTATGTGAGAAAATGAAGGGAAAGGCCTCATTAAGAAGGATTTAAATGGTGCTGTGAATTCCAAACATTTCTACAAAGACGAGCCATGTTTAATTGAATTTGAGCGGATGACAGTTTTTCAACTGTGGAAGCCTCAGCAGAGCGACTCCGAGCTAAATTCTCAAAGCAACAATGTTAATATGCTGATTTTTAGCAGGTATTACACTAAAGTAAGACATAACCACAATAAATATGTCAGCATTTGCTAATTAGGAAACACAGGGGAGAGCTGAGGATGATGTAAATATCATATTTTACCCTTTGGTCGTGTTTTTTTGACTAGATGTTGGCAGTAGCAGACATCAAGGGATAACCAAGGCTGTTTCAGATCAAGTTTATGTTATTTTATCATCTTGAAGCTAAGTTTGTAGAGTACATTTAATCATCTCCTCTCATTCGTCTTCTTGTCTAGTTTTTGTCAGCATCCTCTCGCTGATAAAAGCTGTTTATTGTTGAGGCAGATTTCAAATTCACATCTATCTGCATGCTTCATATTGCTGATCTCTGAGTCTGTGCATGCGTTGCTCTGAATGTGCAGCCTATCCTTGGTCACAGTGATTTTACTGTGTGACCAAGGATATACCTCAATAAGGGGAAAGAGAGTCATTTTACCTTCACACATACAACCCAAAGATGGCACTCATTTGTCTCTGGTGCAGAAAATGACAGTTTTTGGTGAGTTATTTGGACTGCTTCTTGTCTTACTGGTTGCATTTAGAGTTCGTCTGCTTCACTGTATTCTTTTACAAGTCAAATAGTGACGGTTTCCATCCACAAGGCCACAGGTCAGTTTGTCCACAAGCATTCTGAATCAATCCCAAGCCTCTCAGAGGACAAAACCACAGGGAGAAGGATGGAGATGACTTCTTTTTCAAAGCCCCAATGTGGAGAAAGGTAATCTTTAAAGATCCCATACGGTGAACATGCGTTTTGCGGTTGTTATAAACTTGGAGCTGTTCTTCTCAGCCTCCCAGCTTTACCTCCCAGTCAGAGTTTGACCTGATGAACTGCAGGTCGTTGACCTCAGACTCGGTGTATTCCTGCCCCCTCACTGCCCACCGCTTCCAGGAGGATCAAATCAAAATAAGCCTCACAGTCCACCTCTTTATGCACTTTCTGGAGCTGCTAACTCTAAAGTGTTTTGGCCCTGAGGAAAGTTCCCTAAATGTGCCTGTAAGAGTGAACACAAGAGTCTTCATGCACTCCCAGCATCTGAGGAGCTAAATAACAGTGGAATGCTTTTATTTTTGATGGTAAAGCCACAACAACAACTGAAAAGCCTTTGGCAGAGGAAGCTATTTCAGTCACACAGTTAGAAGGAGAAATGGCTGAAAATATAGTCATGGAAATATTCGATTTTTTTGCTTGTTGAGATTGTGAGAAAGAAATAGACAGTAATAATGTTACAATCAGGCTCCCACACAGCGTCTAACTTGCAAAGATATATTTATTAGCGTGACATTTCAGAGCTAGACCTTCATCAGACAAATTCTAAGAATGATAAATATAATAGTCTTTGTGAGTTAGACGCTGTGTGGGAGTCTGATTGAAACTTCAAGCTTGTTCCAATCCAGAGCACTTTCCTCATGAAATAGATGCGTGGATGTTCCTTTGGAGTTATAATAATTTGAAATTTAGTGAAGGAGAGTATTATGGGTGTATTTTAACCAGAGCAAAGTGAATAGGGCTTCATGCAGCTCTTGTTTATTTGGAAAGCTGAAGCAAATGAGATCCCTGTGCTGCAAATATAATCAAAGGGGGGAATTCATGCTTTTACTCGTGGCTGGATTCATTTTTTCAAATGATTTCTAGAAAACTGATGCGTCCGTGCCCCTTTTTGCTCTGAAACAACTCTTTTTAGTAATTCCAGTTAATGTCATCATTTCAAAACTCTGGCTTTGGAGCAGAATTGCTCTCTCTGCTCATTTCACATTAGCATTAGCTACCTGCTGTCCCCACTGAAGAGCAGCAGCTTATTCAGAAGGTGATTCACCGACTGGTTCACTAAAATTCTGTTTACTCTCTGGGTCAGGGGAGTCAAACTCATCTTAGTTCAGGTTCCACATTCAGCCCAATTTATCTCCAGTAAAATCACAGCATAAAGGTTACTATGCTCTGAATATTTCCTTTGTTTTAGTACAAAAAAAACTCATTCTGAAAAGGTTCACATTTAAGGAATTATCTTTTTACAAAAATATTATGAACAACCTGAAATTTCTGAAGAAAAATAAGTTCAATTTCATTTCCACATTACAACCTACAGATCATAGTGTTTCTACAAAGATGCAAAACATTTAGTTACAGGTCTCTGGAACTGAACGATATAGCATTTTACTTTATGAATAAAACAACAAAAGTGAGACAAAAAAAGACTAAAGACAAAAACAAGACAAAATATTACAAAAATGAGACAAACGACACGGAACAAAACAAAGAAAGAGACAAAAAAATGGACAAACGACAAAAACGAGACCAAAAATGACAAAAGTGGGAATCAGAACAATAAAAAAGGGACAAAAAACACAAAATAACACAATATACCGAAGAAAGCAAAACACAAAATGACAAAAATAAGACAAAAAACACAAGCAAGACAGAAAGGGAACACAAAACAACAAAAATGAGAAACAAAACAACAAAAATCAGACAAAAAGAAGACAACATATTACAAAAATGAGACACAAAACAACAATGAACAATCTAGTATTTTACTTTCTGATCTAAACAACTTGTCATGATCTAGAAATGATTTTAAATTTACAGTTTTACTAATTTACAATCTGCAGTTAATGTCTTCTCTGGAATTTTTACACTTTGAGGGCCAGATTGGACCCTCTGGAGGACCACTCTTGGCCCACGGGCCTCATGTTGGGCACCCCTGATCTGGGTCAACAAGGAAAAATATTGTAGAGTGTCATTATTAATCCTAACCTTACTCCTTCTGACAGCAATGTGAAAGATGGGACTGAAAGTAACGTTAATATGACATCCGCATGGCAGAACGATGTTTCAGTGGATTCCCTCTTTATTAATGCTATCTTATTATTAAATATTAGTGCTGCAGGCTTGTAATTTGTCTCTTTTGTGGACGAGTATCTTTCATCTTAATTTTTCCCGATGAACAGCATGCACTGCAGAGGTAGCCATGGAAACATCCTCCTGTTTTTCAGGGTCATGCACTCCAAATTCACTTTAGCCAACCGTTCAGCCCCTGAAGAAGAGAACAAGCCAACCGATGTAGCAGCAGCCTCTCTCCATCCCACAGCAGCCTGACAGCAGCAGGTAACCGGCCAGCAGCTGATGGCTTCTCAGACGCTCAGCCAACAGCCGGTTAGCAGCCACCATCTGGCCGGCCGGTGACCATCCACCGAACCAGCCAGCCAGACACCATCAGACCGTTAGCAAGCTGTCAGCCAGGAAGCTACCGGGGAACGGCAAGGACGACCTCAGCCAGTCTGGGGTGAGCAAACCCAGTCATTACAGGAGCTTCAAGCAGGGATGTCTGATTTTGGCTTTTTGGCCAATAACCGATATTCTGATATTGTCCAACTCTCAATTTCCGATTCCGATATCAACCGATACCCATATATGTAGATTGTTTAACTAATTTTAGGTGACATCTCATATCTCCTGTGGTGGAATTAACACATCGTGCATCATTTTATTGTGATGCTTCATTGGATGCATTCTCAGATGAAACAAGGCTTTCAGATGGAAACACTGTCTGTGCAAAATAAGAAAACTACTTCAACTTAAGTTATGGAAAAAATGCCATATTTATGCTATATATACATTTTAATTGTCTCAAACAACAGTTCACATTCTCCCTCTCTCCCTCTCTCTAGGAGTCGGTAAATGCCGGCAAAATCCAGGCATTATTCTGTTAGAAACTATATTTTTATTTTTTGCACTGTAACTGTTTGCATAGTTGTATTTCAGAATAGGTAGTGAAAATGGTGCTAAGAGGCGAATCAGTGTCTTTTACTGATTAGTTGCTAAATCATATATTTGCACCATGCTGTAGTCAGATGGAGAACCTACCACTGACCTCTTTAGTATTACTATAATCTGCATTTTGAGTTTCTGAATGCAGATATCTTAAGTTCTTATTAATTAGCTAGATTGTACCCTGACCTCCACCCAAAAGCGAAAAAGTTCAGGTTTAGGATTATTTTTCACATTTAGCCCTGCTAGTGTGGCTGCAGTAACAAGCTTGCTGTGTCTGACTAACAATATGTCTGTGGTTTGGAATTATTTCCAAGCCCACATATATCGGTATCAGTTGATATCGGAATCGGAAATTGAGAGTTGGACAATATTGGCATATGGGTTTTTTTTTGGCAAAAAAGCCAATATTGGACGTCTCTAGAAATACATCTTCATGACCTACATCTGGATCCTTCTTTGGGTCATTTTTGGTCCCACTAATTTCATATCTGTTGAAAAAAAACAAAATAACAATCCTTATTCAAAGACCGATAAATACAAACATACATGTTATACTGAGAGACGTTTCATGTTTTTACCGCAGGTACAACGTCAAGGAATGAGCTGGCTGGTTAGCTGGTGACCACCTTTAATTTGACAAAAAAATACCACACATATTCCACATACTTCAAGTCAACAAAAGACTATTTGGCAAATTTCTCTGCATATTTTTTGACTGCAGTGCTTCAACTGATGTTAGATTTTACTCATCCACAATAAATAGTCCTGCATGTTGTACTTTTTTAGTATTTGCTGTGTGCATGTGACCCAAAGTTAACACTCTTTGTCCATCTGGTGCTGGTTTTGGACTGTTTCTTGTCTTGCTGGCTATAGGCAGAGAAACATCTGCTTTACTGCAGGTACAATATCCAGGTAATAAAAAATAAGCCTAGTCGGCTGGTGACCTTTAATTGTACAGAAATGGCAAAATGTACCACACATTTTATAAATGCTTCATGTCTACAGAAGACTATTTATTAAATTTGTCTAGATGTTTTTGACTTTGGTGGTCTAACTGGTGTTAAATTTATAAACACTTCATGTCAACAAATGACAATTTGTTAAATTTCTCGAGAAAATGTTCACATTTTTGTTCGTACAACACATTATTCTCACCATACAAAGCTTTTATTTTGACACCAGCTAGTTGTCTTATTTACATAACCGAGAGTTCTTTAATTTAACAGCATGTGCTTTACAGCTTTACAGAGCCACTAGCAAAGATGTAAACTCTCACTTTACTTTAATAGAACTTATTTTTGGGTGTCAACACTGCAACAAGACCTTGTTTTCAGTAAAATGTAACATGAAATATACAATAACTCACAGTAACTTTCACTATTCAGTAAGAAAGTAGAGTTAAACAAACAAAGCAACACCACTAAACCTGACCTTGTGACTCAGGAAGCTGCGAGGCGTCTCAGACAGACCCGGCTTCATATCGCATCACTGTGAACAGAGGAAATAACACAGTGAGCCGACGCTATATGATTGATCCAGACAGCTGAACGACATTGTTGGCAGCCTGCGGATCTTTCTTCATGCTGATGGCACACAAAGCTTGAACCTGCGGCTCCCGTGTGCGGATGTTTTATTGGATATGTTCAGTAACGAGACGGGTCCAGTCCAGAGTTAAACTGAGTGATACCTCCTGTCACAGCGACGCAGGGCTGCAGCTCTCTCATCAATCTCTCTCTACGTACGGCATCCAAGGGTCAGATTTCTCTCTCTGACAGTAAAATCCAATAACAAACCAGCCATCTGCTTGCATCTCTGGTAATGCTGGCACTAACAAAGTTTAAATGTAATCTTGACTGACCATCTCAACAGCATTAACAGAAGAAGTTAACTGCAGGGTGGTGAACATCTAGAAAACAGATGTAGTTTAGAAACAGCTGGATTTTATCATTCCATCTTTCTGGCTTCTTTTGGCACAAAACAAGTAAACAGTCCGGATCTCACAGTTTGCTTTAAACCATTAAAAAAACAAAACAAAACTGGCGCTGCAGAAACACAGTAAATTAAAGTGTTCCATACAGTAGCTGAAGGGTGTCCAACACATTCCTTAAATGTGAACATTTTCAGATTGTACTTTTTTGCACTAAAGCAAAGGAAACATTTGTTGTTGTGGTTATTTATGGGTTGTTATGCTGTGATTTTACTGGTCACTGGAGATCAGACTGGGCTGAATGTGGAACCTGAACTAGAATGAGTTTGACACCCCTGCTGTATTTTGTCAACTGATGCTCCACTTCCACTTTTATAGACCTCTAGTGGGCTTTTTACTCGATGTTTCACTTTGCAGGAAAATGTTTAATGTAGTAAAAGTGTTCTCTGAGATAAACCCAACTGCCAACCCTCTTACTGTACATGTTATGGCTTTTCTGTACGACTATGACAGGAAAATCCACAGGGGAGATGCAGGTTTTCAGGTACGAAGTGCTGAAAGAAACTGCCAAAGGTGATCCAGTGTCGTAATCTGATGAGTGAGGAGTTAAGTGAATGGTTTTGCCACTTTTGCAGCATTTTGTAAATGGGTTTAGTGTGCTCTAACGCAGTTAGTTTAAGAAGAAATGCACCGTACACTGGGCTGTGCATGATCTGTGCTTCTACGCTCAGAAGGTAAAGCTGTTGCTGATGTGTGATGAGTCTTGAAACAGCAAAGATATGATCGAATTCTCACCACAGACTTTTTCAATCATAGTCATTCTCCACATTGTCCAAAGGATTGTAGACGTTTGATGCCCCCATAACTGGCCTTCATATTGTAGGTTAGCTCCAAACTCTATTCTAATTTGTCGCTGCAGCACAGCTTTGATGCAAGAAAGCAAGAGATGGAGAGTTGGTGCAGCTAGAGACACTAACATCAGTCGAAACAACGAGTTATTTTTCACATACTCCACAGTCCACAGAACAGAAGCAGCTACTGAGTTCATCTCATCCCCATTCCTGGTATAAATTCTAGACATTAAGCTGCCACATTTTTCACAGCAGCTGTTAGGGCTTTTTAGAGCGCGGATACTAACACCCTGCTGTCCAGGTTAATCAACCAATAGCTGCCGGCCGCCGTAATCACTGCCACCGTTCTGAAAGGTGCATCAGTTACAGCCGGGCAATGACGCACAGCGGATGCCACCAATGTAGACAATTTACTGTCCTCTGTTGACGTCCTAATAGAGACAGAAGGTTAGCATTACGAGCTTCAGCAGCTTCATTAAACACTCCAAGCAGCAGGCAGTGAGTTAAAAGATACTGAATGATGAAGTTGGTGCGAAATTTGCAGAAGTGATCAAATTAGATCCACGAGTAAGTGATACCTACTGTTTTAATGAACTGCAATGACTATTAAGAGCCATTCATTGCTTGGTAAAAAGCTGTTCTCACTTTGACATAAAAGAGTTTCTTTCTTCCAAGCTCTTGTCAAAAAAGCCTAATTATTTTGATTATGATTCAATGCTTAAAAGCAATAAAAAGGGGAAGCTTCCAAGTGGGTTAAATATTTTATCAGATATGAAAAGAAGTATTTTTATAAGACCTATGTTTTGCTTTTGAGACATCACTTTGTAGAGATCTGTTTTCATTTTGACATGAAAGAGTCTTTGTTTTTGAAATTCTTGTCACAAAAGGACGATGAATCAACATTAAAAAGCAATATAAAGGGAAACTTCTAGCTTGGTTCATTGTTTTATGAATGAATGAATTAATTGTTTCTTACAATCCACAGAACAAAATTTGAACTATGTGCATTCAGCTGACAAAGAATTATTTTTACATGCTTTTTCCAAACAAAAAAGAAAAATTTAACGAGCTCTGTAACCAACAAAGGAAGAGACTGAAGCTGACGCTTGTTTTTTCTATCCTGCAATTTATCATGTAAGAAAAGAAGTACTTTTATAAGACCTGTGGTTTGATTTTTAGACATTATTTTGCAGAAATCAGTTTTCATTTTTTCTTCAAAATTCTTGTCTGAAAAAAATCATTAATTTTCATCATGATTCAATATTGAAAAGGAATAAAAAGAAGGAAACTTCCAAGGTTTGTTATTCTTATTTTGCTAGGCATTGTATCTTAGATTGAACTGAATAAACAACCCATAATAACAGGTGAGGAGATGCATTTCTAAGAGTTTGTAACTAGAGGTTGCCCATCCTAACTGTAGTTTCATGGAATTTGGCATTTTAAATTAAAATTAAATTATAAATTATGCAAACTTCATTTTATTTGACATGCAAAAAAAATAACATTTAGCAATTTGTCCTTGTTTTTATGCCAGAGGACTCTTTCACCTGCTAGATTTGATGTTTGATTTCTTTTAAATCTGATCTGAAATAGAAATTTAGGTTGTAGAGAAAGAAATGTCCATTTTCTACAAGCAGACCACATCTCCTTTAACAAAAAGAAAACATACAACCTGCACTTTTGACCTTTCATCCTCCTTAATAACTCGTAAACAGCCACCTATAGAAAGTGAGACTTAAAGTTTTCATGACATTCTCCTCTTCAGTTTTCAGGCTACGTCCAGTACACGCCAAAGAAAGAAGACATCCTCAGGAATGGACCATCGATCAGCAGCTCCATGGAAGGAAACAAGCCCATCCTTGCTTATAATAAGCAGACATGGGAAATATAAGGGATGCAGCAAAACAGAGTAAGTCAGAGCGGGAAGCAGTGTGAGGAGAAATAAACTGACAGAGAGCGCCGGAGAATTATAACTCCTGTATACAATTACTGCAGTAACAAGCTGCTCACCCGGTGTGACCACTTTCTGTTGAGCGATGTGACGGGGGAAGATGGTAATTGGTGTCCGAAGAACAATGCAGATTAAAAACTGATGAGCCCATCGAGTTAGACGACTGAGAGAAAGTGTTTAATGGGTGCTCATGACAAAGAGTGCTCATGCAGAGAGTAAGCAGACAAGGTGCCTGCGTGTGTGTGTGTGTGTGTGTGCGCGCGTGCATGCCTGCGTGTGTGTGTGTGTGCGCGCGTGCATGCCTGCGTGTGTGTGTGTGTGCGCGCGTGTGTGCGCGTGTGCGTGTGTGCCTGCGTGTGTGCGTGTGTGCCTGCGTGTGTGTGTGTGTGTGTGTGTGTGTGCGCGTGCGTGCCTGCGTGTGTGCGCGTGTGTGTGTGTGTGCCTGCGTGTGTGCGTGTGTGCCTGCGTGTGTGTGTGTGTGTGTGCGCGTGCGTGCCTGCGTGTGTGCGCGTGTGTGCGTGTGTGTGTGTGCCTGCGTGTGTGCGTGCGTGTGTGTGTGTGCCTGCGTGTGTGTGTGTGTGTGCCTGCGTGTGTGCGTGTGTGCCTGCGTGTGTGTGTGTGTGTGTGTGTGTGTGTGTGTGTGTGTGTGTGTGCGTGCCTGCGTGTGTGCGCGTGTGTGTGTGTGCCTGCGTGTGTGCCTGCGTGTGTGTGTGTGTGCGCGTGCGTGCCTGCGTGTGTGCGCGTGTGTGTGTGTGCCTGCGTGTGTGCGTGTGTGCGTGTGTGCCTGCGTGTGTGTGTGTGCGCGTGCGTGCCTGCGTGTGTGCGCGTGTGTGCGTGTGTGTGTCCCTGCGTGTGTGCGTGCGTGTGTGTGTGTGTGCCTGCGTGTGTGTGTGTGTGTGCCTGCGTGTGTGCGTGTGTGCCTGCGTGTGTGTGTGTGTGTGTGTGTGTGTGTGTGTTCTGTTGCACGTTTGCCGGATGCTGACAGTAAATGACAGCTGATGGCTTCTGCAGGGTGACCTGGAGATAATGAAGTGGTTGCTTCACTCTTCATTCTGCACCCACAAACACACATAAATACACTTTTTAAACACCCAGTGCATCACTTTCCACTCACTTTTGCTTTTTGCCAGACTTCTTTCCAAAGTTGTTTTATTGTGAGTGATTGTTCTGGTGCATGTGACCTTTCAGAATTCATTTTCAGGTAAAGGGACTGAATTTTAAGGTTGGAATTAGGTTTCTTTTAGAGTTGTAACCATAAAGAGTAAAGGGTTAAAGTGGACCTGGTCACATTCACGCTTCATGTTTCCATCACCTCAGCCTCACTGCATCCATCTTCAACAATGTATGTGTCTTAATAATTCAAACAACGATGAAAACACATTTTTACTCGCACCATTAGGTCTAATAACTCCAGAATATTTGCAGCTGTCGTCGTGCCTGTTGCTCCTGTCCACTTGGCAGCTTTTTCTCTTTCTGGGTTTGGTTGTGGTTGAGCTGCAGAAGTTAAAATGGATGCACCAGGGGCTAGATCACCAGAAGTCAAAGCGAGGTTGGGAATTAAACAGTGTGACAAAAACTGTCATAGTTTGGTATGTTGTCCAAAATGTGACAAAAACATCATAATTTAGTATGCCATATGATGAAATAATGTAAAGGAGGGCGTGAAAAACACTCCAGAAAGGTTTTCTTTGAAAAAAAAATCATCATGAATTTGGCGCAAAAAAAAACGCCTTACTATACTATGTCGAAAAAAAATGCCATTTTTCGAACATGTTGTAAAAATGTGCCATATGATGAAATAATGTAAAGGAGGGCGTGAAAAACACTCCAGAAAGGTTTTCTTTGAAAAAAAAAATTGTGATGGAGTCAGATCTGTTCTGTTTGTTGTTATTGCGCCTTGGGGTTGTTTTGTGTATTCATTCATTTTTGTTACCTGAGGAAAAGAGGAAGTGAGGTCATGCTCATGAGGTCACTTCCTTCCTTCTCCTTCCTTGCCTTTAAAAGCCAGTCAGTGACAGTCACACCTGTTTTGCATCTGTTACCATCCACACCTTCATAGTTTGAAAACGGCATCATCTGTAAGTTCTGTTTGTTTCTTATTATGAAAGCAGCACGTGTGTATTATTATTAGTTTGAAATGTCATTTGCAAATAGGTCATCTATCGGTTGATTTCATTTATAAGCCACGTTCTTTGTGATGCTTCGGATTGTGTATGCCTCTTAATCAGTATGTTTGTAGGAGATGTTTGTTTGCAGATTCATTAAGTTAAGAAATATTATTTTGGTGTTTTGTGAACACGTGGTCTGTTTATATGCGTTATACTGATGCAATGTTTTGTTTATCTCTGGTTTTGTTTGTGGTTTCGCACTTTATCCTGATTAAACTACCCAACTAAACACATGGCCTGTTCCTTGGAGTTTGATGAGGAGAGGGTTTAGCTGTCTGTATAGCTGAGTAAACGTTCATGGGGACAACACTTGGCGAGGACAGAACAAAAATCATCATGAATTTTGGCGCAAAAAAAGCCTTACTATACTATGTCGAAAAAAAATGCAACTTTTCAAACATGTTGTAAAAACATGCCATATGATGAAATAACGTAAAGGAGAGCGTGAAAAACACTCCTGAAAGGTTTTCTTTGAAAAAAAAATCATGAATTTTGGCGCAAAAAAAACGCCTTACTATACTATGTCGAAAAAAAATGCAACTTTTCAATCATGTTGTAAAAACATGCCATATGATGAAATAATGTAAAGGAGGGCGTGAAAAACAGCCCAGAAAGGTTTTCTTTGAAAAAAAAATCATCATGAATTTTGGCGCAAAAAAAAAACGCCTTACTATACTATGTCGAAAAAAAATGCCATTTTTTGAACATGTTGTAAAACCGTGCCATATGATGAAATAACGTAAAGGAGAGCGTGAAAAACACTCCTGAAAGGTTTTCTTTGAAAAAAAAATCATCATGAATTTTGGCGCAAAAAAAACGCCTTACTATACTATGTCGAAAAAAAATGCCATTTTTCAAACATGTTGTAAAAACGTGCCATATGATGAAATAACGTAAAGGAGAGCGTGAAAAACACTCCTGAAAGGTTTTCTTTGAAAAAAAAATCATCATGAATTTTGGCGCAAAAAAAACGCCTTACTATACTATGTCGAAAAAAAATGCAACTTTTCAAACATGTTGTAAAAACGTGCCATATGATGAAATAATGTAAAGGAGGGCGTGAAAAACACTCCTAAAAGGTTTTCTTTGAAAAAATAATCATCATGAATTTTGGCGCAAAAAAAACGCCTTACTATACTATGTCGAAAAAAAATGCCATTTTTCGAACATGTTGTAAAAACGTGCCATATGATGAAATAACGTAAAGGAGAGCGTGAAAAACAGTCCTGAAAGGTTTTCTTTGAAAAAAAAATCATCATGAATTTTGGCGCAAAAAAAACGCCTTACTATACTATGTCGAAAAAAAATGCGACTTTTCAAACATGTTGTAAAAACGTGCCATATGATGAAATGATGTAAAGGAGGGCGTGAAAAACACTCCTGAAAGGTTTTCTTTGAAAAACAAATCATCATGAATTTTGGCGCAAAAAAAACGCCTTACTATACTATGTCGAAAAAAAATGCCATTTTTCGAACATGTTGTAAAAACGTGCCATATGATGAAATAACATACAGGAGAGTGTGAAAAACACTCCTGAAAGGTTTTCTTTGAAAAAAAAATCATCATGAATTTTGGCGCAAAAAAAACGCCTTACTATACTATGTCGAAAAAAAATGCCATTTTTCAAACATGTTGTAAAAACGTGCCATATGATGAAATAACGTAAAGGAGAGCGTGAAAAACACTCCTGAAAGGTTTTCTTTGAAAAAAAAATCATCATGAATTTTGGCGCAAAAAAAACGCCTTACTATACTATGTCGAAAAAAAATGCGACTTTTCAAACATGTTGTAAAAACGTGCCATATGATGAAATAACGTAAAAGAGAGCGTGAAAAACACTCCTGAAAGGTTTTCTTTGAAAAAAAAATCATCATGAATTTGGGCGCAAAAAAAACGCCTTACTATACGATGTCGAAAAAAAATGCGACTTTTCAAACATGTTGTAAAAACATGCCATATGATGAAATAATGTAAAGGAGGGTGTGAAAAACACTCCTAAAAGGTTTTCTTTGAAAAAAAAATCATGAAGTTTGGCGCAAAAAAAACGCCTTACTATACTATGTCGAAAAAAAATGCCATTTTTCGAACATGTTGTAAAAATGTGCCATATGATGAAATAATGTAAAGGAGGGCGTGAAAAACACTCCAGAAAGGTTTTCTTTGAAAAAAAAAATTGTGATGGAGTCAGATCTGTTCTGTTTGTTGTTATTGCGCCTTGGGGTTGTTTTGTGTATTCATTCATTTTTGTTACCTGAGGAAAAGAGGAAGTGAGGTCATGCTCATGAGGTCACTTCCTTCCTTCTCCTTCCTTGCCTTTAAAAGCCAGTCAGTGACAGTCACACCTGTTTTGCATCTGTTACCATCCACACCTTCATAGTTTGAAAACGGCATCATCTGTAAGTTCTGTTTGTTTCTTATTATGAAAGCAGCACGTGTGTATTATTATTAGTTTGAAATGTCATTTGCAAATAGGTCATCTATCGGTTGATTTCATTTATAAGCCACGTTCTTTGTGATGCTTCGGATTGTGTATGCCTCTTAATCAGTATGTTTGTAGGAGATGTTTGTTTGCAGATTCATTAAGTTAAGAAATATTATTTTGGTGTTTTGTGAACACGTGGTCTGTTTATATGCGTTATACTGATGCAATGTTTTGTTTATCTGTGGTTTTGTTTGTGGTTTCGCACTTTATCCTGATTAAACTACCCAACTAAACACATGGCCTGTTCCTTGGAGTTTGATGAGGAGAGGGTTTAGCTGTCTGTATAGCTGAGTAAACGTTCATGGGGACAACACTTGGCGAGGACAGAACAAAAATCATCATGAATTTTGGCGCAAAAAAAGCCTTACTATACTGTCGAAAAAAAATGCAACTTTTCAAACATGTTGTAAAAACGTGCCATATGATGAAATAATGTAAAGGAGAGCGTGAAAAACACTCCAGAAAGGTTTTCTTTGAAAAAAAAATCATCATGAATTTTGGCGCAAAAAAAACGCCTTACTATACTATGTCGAAAAAAAATGCCACTTTTCAAACATGTTGTAAAAACGTGCCATATGATGAAATAATGTAAAGGAGGGCGTGAAAAACACCCCAGAAAGGTTTTCTTTGAAAAAAAAATCATCATGAATTTTGGCGCAAAAAAAACGCCTTACTATACTATGTCGAAAAAAAATGCACTTTTCAAACATGTTGTAAAAACGTGCCATATGATGAAATAACGTAAAGGAGAGCGTGAAAAACACTCCTGAAAGGTTTTCTTTGAAAAAAAAATCATCATGAATTTTGGCGCAAAAAAAACGCCTTACTATACTATGTCGAAAAAAAATGCAACTTTTCAAACATGTTGTAAAAACGTGCCATATGATGAAATAATGTAAAGGAGAGCGTGAAAAACACTCCTGAAAGGTTTTCTTTGAAAAAAAAATCATCATGAATTTTGGCGCAAAAAAAACGCCTTACTATACTATGTCGAAAAAAAATGCACTTTTCAAACATGTTGTAAAAACGTGCCATATGATGAAATAACGTAAAGGAGAGCGTGAAAAACAGTCCTGAAAGGTTTTCTTTGAAAAAAAAATCATCATGAATTTGGGCGCAAAAAAAACGCCTTACTATACTATGTCGAAAAAAAATGCGACTTTTCAAACATGTTGTAAAAACGTGCCATATGATGAAATAATGTAAAGGAGGGCGTGAAAAACACTCCTGAAAGGTTTTCTTTGAAAAAAAAATCATCATGAATTTTGGCGCAAAAAAAACGCCTTACTATACTATGTCGAAAAAAAATGCCATTTTTCAAACATGTTGTAAAAACGTGCCATATGATGAAATAACGTAAAGGAGAGCGTGAAAAACAGTCCTGAAAGGTTTTCTTTGAAAAAAAAATCATCATGAATTTTGGCGCAAAAAAAACGCCTTACTATACTATGTCGAAAAAAAATGCGACTTTTCAAACATGTTGTAAAAACGTGCCATATGATGAAATAACGTAAAGGAGAGCGTGAAAAACAGTCCTGAAAGGTTTTCTTTGAAAAAAAAATCATCATGAATTTTGGCGCAAAAAAAACGCCTTACTATACTATGTCGAAAAAAAATGCGACTTTTCAAACATGTTGTAAAAACGTGCCATATGATGAAATAATGTAAAGGAGAGCGTGAAAAACACTCCTGAAAGGTTTTCTTTGAAAAAAAAATCATCATGAATTTTGGCGCAAAAAAAACGCCTTACTATACTATGTCGAAAAAAAATGCGACTTTTCAAACATGTTGTAAAAACGTGCCATATGATGAAATAACGTAAAGGAGAGCGTGAAAAACACTCCTGAAAGGTTTTCTTTGAAAAAAAAATCATCATGAATTTTGGCGCAAAAAAAACGCCTTACTATACTATGTCGAAAAAAAATGCCACTTTTCAAACATGTTGTAAAAACGTGCCATATGATGAAATAACGTAAAGGAGAGCGTGAAAAACACTCCTGAAAGGTTTTCTTTGAAAAAAAAATCATCATGAATTTTGGCGCAAAAAAAACGCCTTACTATACTATGTCGAAAAAAAATGCGACTTTTCAAACATGTTGTAAAAACGTGCCATATGATGAAATAACGTAAAGGAGAGCGTGAAAAACAGTCCTGAAAGGTTTTCTTTGAAAAAAAAATCATCATGAATTTTGGCGCAAAAAAAACGCCTTACTATACTATGTCGAAAAAAAATGCGACTTTTCAAACATGTTGTAAAAACGTGCCATATGATGAAATAATGTAAAGGAGAGCGTGAAAAACACTCCTGAAAGGTTTTCTTTGAAAAAAAAATCATCATGAATTTTGGCGCAAAAAAAACGCCTTACTATACTATGTCGAAAAAAAATGCCATTTTTCAAACATGTTGTAAAAACGTGCCATATGATGAAATAACGTAAAGGAGAGCGTGAAAAACACTCCTGAAAGGTTTTCTTTGAAAAAAAAATCATCATGAATTTTGGCGCAAAAAAAACGCCTTACTATACTATGTCGAAAAAAAATGCAACTTTTCAAACATGTTGTAAAAACGTGCCATATGATGAAATAACGTAAAGGAGAGCGTGAAAAACACTCCTGAAAGGTTTTCTTTGAAAAAAAAATCATCATGAATTTTGGCGCAAAAAAAACGCCTTACTATACTATGTCGAAAAAAAATGCGACTTTTCAAACATGTTGTAAAAACGTGCCATATGATGAAATAACGTAAAGGAGAGCGTGAAAAACAGTCCTGAAAGGTTTTCTTTGAAAAAAAAATCATCATGAATTTGGGCGCAAAAAAAACGCCTTACTATACTATGTCGAAAAAAAATGCGACTTTTCAAACATGTTGTAAAAACGTGCCATATGATGAAATAACGTAAAGGAGAGCGTGAAAAACAGTCCTGAAAGGTTTTCTTTGAAAAAAAAATCATCATGAATTTGGGCGCAAAAAAAACGCCTTACTATACTATGTCGAAAAAAAATGCGACTTTTCAAACATGTTGTAAAAACGTGCCATATGATGAAATAATGTAAAGGAGGGCGTGAAAAACACTCCTGAAAGGTTTTCTTTGAAAAAAAAATCATCATGAATTTGGGCGCAAAAAAAACGCCTTACTATACTATGTCGAAAAAAAATGCAACTTTTCAAACATGTTGTAAAAACGTGCCATATGATGAAATAATGTAAAGGAGGGCGTGAAAAACACTCCTAAAAGGTTTTCTTTGAAAAAAAAATCATCATGAATTTTGGCGCAAAAAAAACGCCTTACTATACTATGTCGAAAAAAAATGCAACTTTTCAAACATGTTGTAAAAACGTGCCATATGATGAAATAACGTAAAGGAGAGCGTGAAAAACACTCCTGAAAGGTTTTCTTTGAAAAAAAAATCATCATGAATTTTGGCGCAAAAAAAACGCCTTACTATACTATGTCGAAAAAAAATGCAACTTTTCAAACATGTTGTAAAAACGTGCCATATGATGAAATAACGTAAAGGAGAGCGTGAAAAACAGTCCTGAAAGGTTTTCTTTGAAAAAAAAATCATCATGAATTTGGGCGCAAAAAAAACGCCTTACTATACTATGTCGAAAAAAAATGCGACTTTTCAAACATGTTGTAAAAACGTGCCATATGATGAAATAATGTAAAGGAGAGCGTGAAAAACACTCCTGAAAGGTTTTCTTTGAAAAAAAAATCATCATGAATTTGGGCGCAAAAAAAACGCCTTACTATACTATGTCGAAAAAAAATGCAACTTTTCAAACATGTTGTAAAAACGTGCCATATGATGAAATAACGTAAAGGAGAGCGTGAAAAACAGTCCTGAAAGGTTTTCTTTGAAAAAAAAATCATCATGAATTTGGGCGCAAAAAAAACGCCTTACTATACTATGTCGAAAAAAAATGCGACTTTTCAAACATGTTGTAAAAACGTGCCATATGATGAAATAACGTAAAGGAGAGCGTGAAAAACAGTCCTGAAAGGTTTTCTTTGAAAAAAAAATCATCATGAATTTGGGCGCAAAAAAAACGCCTTACTATACTATGTCGAAAAAAAATGCGACTTTTCAAACATGTTGTAAAAACGTGCCATATGATGAAATAACGTAAAGGAGAGCGTGAAAAACAGTCCTGAAAGGTTTTCTTTGAAAAAAAAATCATCATGAATTTGGGCGCAAAAAAAACGCCTTACTATACTATGTCGAAAAAAAATGCGACTTTTCAAACATGTTGTAAAAACGTGCCATATGATGAAATAACGTAAAGGAGAGCGTGAAAAACAGTCCTGAAAGGTTTTCTTTGAAAAAAAAATCATCATGAATTTGGGCGCAAAAAAAACGCCTTACTATACTATGTCGAAAAAAAATGCAACTTTTCAAACATGTTGTAAAAACGTGCCATATGATGAAATAATGTAAAGGAGGGTGTGAAAAACACTCCTAAAAGGTTTTCTTTGAAAAAAAAATCATCATGAATTTTGGCGCAAAAAAAACGCCTTACTATACTATGTCGAAAAAAAATGCAACTTTTCAAACATGTTGTAAAAACGTGCCATATGATGAAATAACGTAAAGGAGAGCGTGAAAAACACTCCTGAAAGGTTTTCTTTGAAAAAAAAATCATCACGAATTTTGGCGCAAAAAAAACGCCTTACTATACTATGTCGAAAAAAAATGCAGCTTTTCAAACATGTTGTAAAAACGTGCCATATGATGAAATAACGTAAAGGAGAGCGTGAAAAACAGTCCTGAAAGGTTTTCTTTGAAAAAAAAATCATCATGAATTTGGGCGCAAAAAAAACGCCTTACTATACTATGTCGAAAAAAAATGCGACTTTTCAAACATGTTGTAAAAACGTGCCATATGATGAAATAATGTAAAGGAGGGTGTGAAAAACACTCCTAAAAGGTTTTCTTTGAAAAAAAAATCATCATGAATTTTGGCGCAAAAAAAACGCCTTACTATACTATGTCGAAAAAAAATGCAACTTTTCAAACATGTTGTAAAAACGTGCCATATGATGAAATAACGTAAAGGAGAGCGTGAAAAACACTCCTGAAAGGTTTTCTTTGAAAAAAAAATCATCATGAATTTTGGCGCAAAAAAAACGCCTTACTATACTATGTCGAAAAAAAATGCAGACTTTTCAAACATGTTGTAAAAACGTGCCATATGATGAAATAACGTAAAGGAGAGCGTGAAAAACAGTCCTGAAAGGTTTTCTTTGAAAAAAAAATCATCATGAATTTGGGCGCAAAAAAAACGCCTTACTATACTATGTCGAAAAAAAATGCGACTTTTCAAACATGTTGTAAAAACGTGCCATATGATGAAATAATGTAAAGGAGGGTGTGAAAAACACTCCTAAAAGGTTTTCTTTGAAAAAAAAATCATCATGAATTTGGGCGCAAAAAAAACGCCTTACTATACTATGTCGAAAAAAAATGCAACTTTTCAAACATGTTGTAAAAACGTGCCATATGATGAAATAATGTAAAGGAGAGCGTGAAAAACACTCCTGAAAGGTTTTCTTTGAAAAAAAAATCATCATGAATTTGGGCGCAAAAAAAACGCCTTACTATACTATGTCGAAAAAAAATGCAACTTTTCAAACATGTTGTAAAAACGTGCCATATGATGAAATAACGTAAAGGAGAGCGTGAAAAACACTCCTGAAAGGTTTTCTTTGAAAAAAAAATCATCACGAATTTTGGCGCAAAAAAAA
>CM049585.1:1224454-1242533 GCA_027123335.1 Amphiprion clarkii | reverse complement strand
GAATTTTGGCGCAAAAAAAACGCCTTACTATACTATGTCGAAAAAAAATGCAGCTTTTCAAACATGTTGTAAAAACGTGCCATATGATGAAATAACGTAAAGGAGAGCGTGAAAAACAGTCCTGAAAGGTTTTCTTTGAAAAAAAAATCATCATGAATTTGGGCGCAAAAAAAACGCCTTACTATACTATGTCGAAAAAAAATGCGACTTTTCAAACATGTTGTAAAAACGTGCCATATGATGAAATAACGTAAAGGAGAGCGTGAAAAACAGTCCTGAAAGGTTTTCTTTGAAAAAAAAATCATCATGAATTTGGGCGCAAAAAAAACGCCTTACTATACTATGTCGAAAAAAAATGCGACTTTTCAAACATGTTGTAAAAACGTGCCATATGATGAAATAACGTAAAGGAGAGCGTGAAAAACAGTCCTGAAAGGTTTTCTTTGAAAAAAAAATCATCATGAATTTGGGCGCAAAAAAAACGCCTTACTATACTATGTCGAAAAAAAATGCGACTTTTCAAACATGTTGTAAAAACGTGCCATATGATGAAATAATGTAAAGGAGAGCGTGAAAAACACTCCTGAAAGGTTTTCTTTGAAAAAAAAATCATCATGAATTTTGGCGCAAAAAAAACGCCTTACTATACTATGTCGAAAAAAAATGCGACTTTTCAAACATGTTGTAAAAACGTGCCATATGATGAAATAACGTAAAGGAGAGCGTGAAAAACAGTCCTGAAAGGTTTTCTTTGAAAAAAAAATCATCATGAATTTGGGCGCAAAAAAAACGCCTTACTATACTATGTCGAAAAAAAATGCGACTTTTCAAACATGTTGTAAAAACGTGCCATATGATGAAATAATGTAAAGGAGAGCGTGAAAAACACTCCTAAAAGGTTTTCTTTGAAAAAAAAATCATCATGAATTTTGGCGCAAAAAAAACGCCTTACTATACTATGTCGAAAAAAAATGCACTTTTCAAACATGTTGTAAAAACGTGCCATATGATGAAATAACGTAAAGGAGAGCGTGAAAAACAGTCCTGAAAGGTTTTCTTTGAAAAAAAAATCATCATGAATTTGGGCGCAAAAAAAACGCCTTACTATACTATGTCGAAAAAAAATGCGACTTTTCAAACATGTTGTAAAAACGTGCCATATGATGAAATAACGTAAAGGAGAGCGTGAAAAACAGTCCTGAAAGGTTTTCTTTGAAAAAAAAATCATCATGAATTTGGGCGCAAAAAAAACGCCTTACTATACTATGTCGAAAAAAAATGCAACTTTTCAAACATGTTGTAAAAACGTGCCATATGATGAAATAACGTAAAGGAGAGCGTGAAAAACAGTCCTGAAAGGTTTTCTTTGAAAAAAAAATCATCATGAATTTTGGCGCAAAAAAAACGCCTTACTATACTATGTCGAAAAAAAATGCGACTTTTCAAACATGTTGTAAAAACGTGCCATATGATGAAATAACGTAAAGGAGAGCGTGAAAAACAGTCCTGAAAGGTTTTCTTTGAAAAAAAAATCATCATGAATTTGGGCGCAAAAAAAACGCCTTACTATACTATGTCGAAAAAAAATGCGACTTTTCAAACATGTTGTAAAAACGTGCCATATGATGAAATAATGTAAAGGAGAGCGTGAAAAACACTCCTGAAAGGTTTTCTTTGAAAAAAAAATCATCATGAATTTTGGCGCAAAAAAAACGCCTTACTATACTATGTCGAAAAAAAATGCGACTTTTCAAACATGTTGTAAAAACGTGCCATATGATGAAATAACGTAAAGGAGAGCGTGAAAAACAGTCCTGAAAGGTTTTCTTTGAAAAAAAAATCATCATGAATTTGGGCGCAAAAAAAACGCCTTACTATACTATGTCGAAAAAAAATGCGACTTTTCAAACATGTTGTAAAAACGTGCCATATGATGAAATAATGTAAAGGAGGGCGTGAAAAACACTCCTAAAAGGTTTTCTTTGAAAAAAAAATCATCATGAATTTTGGCGCAAAAAAAACGCCTTACTATACTATGTCGAAAAAAAATGCCACTTTTCAAACATGTTGTAAAAACGTGCCATATGATGAAATAACGTAAAGGAGAGCGTGAAAAACAGTCCTGAAAGGTTTTCTTTGAAAAAAAAATCATCATGAATTTGGGCGCAAAAAAAACGCCTTACTATACTATGTCGAAAAAAAATGCGACTTTTCAAACATGTTGTAAAAACGTGCCATATGATGAAATAACGTAAAGGAGAGCGTGAAAAACAGTCCTGAAAGGTTTTCTTTGAAAAAAAAATCATCATGAATTTGGGCGCAAAAAAAACGCCTTACTATACTATGTCGAAAAAAAATGCGACTTTTCAAACATGTTGTAAAAACGTGCCATATGATGAAATAATGTAAAGGAGAGCGTGAAAAACAGTCCTGAAAGGTTTTCTTTGAAAAAAAAATCATCATGAATTTTGGCGCAAAAAAAACGCCTTACTATACTATGTCGAAAAAAAATGCGACTTTTCAAACATGTTGTAAAAACGTGCCATATGATGAAATAATGTAAAGGAGAGCGTGAAAAACAGTCCTGAAAGGTTTTCTTTGAAAAAAAAATCATCATGAATTTGGGCGCAAAAAAAACGCCTTACTATACTATGTCGAAAAAAAATGCGACTTTTCAAACATGTTGTAAAAACGTGCCATATGATGAAATAATGTAAAGGAGGGTGTGAAAAACACTCCTAAAAGGTTTTCTTTGAAAAAAAAATCATCATGAAGTTTGGCGCAAAAAAAACGCCTTACTATACTATGTCGAAAAAAAATGCCATTTTTCGAACATGTTGTAAAAATGTGCCATATGATGAAATAATGTAAAGGAGGGCGTGAAAAACACTCCAGAAAGGTTTTCTTTGAAAAAAAAAATTGTGATGGAGTCAGATCTGTTCTGTTTGTTGTTATTGCGCCTTGGGGTTGTTTTGTGTATTCATTCATTTTTGTTACCTGAGGAAAAGAGGAAGTGAGGTCATGCTCATGAGGTCACTTCCTTCCTTCTCCTTCCTTGCCTTTAAAAGCCAGTCAGTGACAGTCACACCTGTTTTGCATCTGTTACCATCCACACCTTCATAGTTTGAAAACGGCATCATCTGTAAGTTCTGTTTGTTTCTTATTATGAAAGCAGCACGTGTGTATTATTATTAGTTTGAAATGTCATTTGCAAATAGGTCATCTATCGGTTGATTTCATTTATAAGCCACGTTCTTTGTGATGCTTCGGATTGTGTATGCCTCTTAATCAGTATGTTTGTAGGAGATGTTTGTTTGCAGATTCATTAAGTTAAGAAATATTATTTTGGTGTTTTGTGAACACGTGGTCTGTTTATATGCGTTATACTGATGCAATGTTTTGTTTATCTCTGGTTTTGTTTGTGGTTTCGCACTTTATCCTGATTAAACTACCCAACTAAACACATGGCCTGTTCCTTGGAGTTTGATGAGGAGAGGGTTTAGCTGTCTGTATAGCTGAGTAAACGTTCATGGGGACAACACTTGGCGAGGACAGAACAAAAATCATCATGAATTTTGGCGCAAAAAAAACGCCTTACTATACTATGTCGAAAAAAAATGCAACTTTTCAAACATGTTGTAAAAACGTGCCATATGATGAAATAATGTAAAGGAGAGCGTGAAAAACACTCCTGAAAGGTTTTCTTTGAAAAAAAAATCATCATGAATTTTGGCGCAAAAAAAACGCCTTACTATACTATGTCGAAAAAAAATGCGACTTTTCAAACATGTTGTAAAAACGTGCCATATGATGAAATAATGTAAAGGAGGGCGTGAAAAACACTCCTGAAAGGTTTTCTTTGAAAAAAAAATCATCATGAATTTTGGCGCAAAAAAAACGCCTTACTATACTATGTCGAAAAAAAATGCGACTTTTCAAACATGTTGTAAAAACGTGCCATATGATGAAATAATGTAAAGGAGGCGTGAAAAACACTCCTGAAAGGTTTTCTTTGAAAAAAAATCATCATGAATTTTGGCGCAAAAAAAACGCCTTACTATACTATGTCGAAAAAAAATGCGACTTTTCAAACATGTTGTAAAAACGTGCCATATGATGAAATAATGTAAAGGAGAGCGTGAAAAACAGTCCTGAAAGGTTTTCTTTGAAAAAAAAATCATCATGAATTTTGGCGCAAAAAAAACGCCTTACTATACTATGTCGAAAAAAAATGCAACTTTTCAAACATGTTGTAAAAACGTGCCATATGATGAAATAACGTAAAGGAGAGCGTGAAAAACAGTCCTGAAAGGTTTTCTTTGAAAAAAAATCATCATGAATTTGGGCGCAAAAAAAACGCCTTACTATACTATGTCGAAAAAAAATGCGACTTTTCAAACATGTTGTAAAAACGTGCCATATGATGAAATAACGTAAAGGAGAGCGTGAAAAACAGTCCTGAAAGGTTTTCTTTGAAAAAAAATCATCATGAATTTGGGCGCAAAAAAAACGCCTTACTATACTATGTCGAAAAAAAATGCGACTTTTCAAACATGTTGTAAAAACGTGCCATATGATGAAATAATGTAAAGGAGAGCGTGAAAAACACTCCTGAAAGGTTTTCTTTGAAAAAAAAATCATCATGAATTTTGGCGCAAAAAAAACGCCTTACTATACTATGTCGAAAAAAAATGCGACTTTTCAAACATGTTGTAAAAACGTGCCATATGATGAAATAACGTAAAGGAGAGCGTGAAAAACAGTCCTGAAAGGTTTTCTTTGAAAAAAAAATCATCATGAATTTTGGCGCAAAAAAAACGCCTTACTATACTATGTCGAAAAAAAATGCGACTTTTCAAACATGTTGTAAAAACGTGCCATATGATGAAATAATGTAAAGGAGAGCGTGAAAAACAGTCCTGAAAGGTTTTCTTTGAAAAAAAAATCATCATGAATTTGGGCGCAAAAAAAACGCCTTACTATACTATGTCGAAAAAAAATGCGACTTTTCAAACATGTTGTAAAAACGTGCCATATGATGAAATAACGTAAAGGAGAGCGTGAAAAACAGTCCTGAAAGGTTTTCTTTGAAAAAAAAATCATCATGAATTTTGGCGCAAAAAAAACGCCTTACTATACTATGTCGAAAAAAAATGCGACTTTTCAAACATGTTGTAAAAACGTGCCATATGATGAAATAACGTAAAGGAGAGCGTGAAAAACAGTCCTGAAAGGTTTTCTTTGAAAAAAAAATCATCATGAATTTTGGCGCAAAAAAAACGCCTTACTATACTATGTCGAAAAAAAATGCGACTTTTCAAACATGTTGTAAAAACGTGCCATATGATGAAATAACGTAAAGGAGAGCGTGAAAAACAGTCCTGAAAGGTTTTCTTTGAAAAAAAAATCATCATGAATTTGGGCGCAAAAAAAACGCCTTACTATACTATGTCGAAAAAAAATGCGACTTTTCAAACATGTTGTAAAAACGTGCCATATGATGAAATAATGTAAAGGAGGGTGTGAAAAACACTCCTGAAAGGTTTTCTTTGAAAAAAAAATCATCATGAATTTTGGCGCAAAAAAAACGCCTTACTATACTATGTCGAAAAAAAATGCGACTTTTCAAACATGTTGTAAAAACGTGCCATATGATGAAATAACGTAAAGGAGAGCGTGAAAAACAGTCCTGAAAGGTTTTCTTTGAAAAAAAAATCATCATGAATTTGGGCGCAAAAAAAACGCCTTACTATACTATGTCGAAAAAAAATGCGACTTTTCAAACATGTTGTAAAAACGTGCCATATGATGAAATAATGTAAAGGAGAGCGTGAAAAACAGTCCTGAAAGGTTTTCTTTGAAAAAAAAATCATCATGAATTTGGGCGCAAAAAAAACGCCTTACTATACTATGTCGAAAAAAAATGCGACTTTTCAAACATGTTGTAAAAACGTGCCATATGATGAAATAACGTAAAGGAGAGCGTGAAAAACAGTCCTGAAAGGTTTTCTTTGAAAAAAAAATCATCATGAATTTTGGCGCAAAAAAAACGCCTTACTATACTATGTCGAAAAAAAATGCGACTTTTCAAACATGTTGTAAAAACGTGCCATATGATGAAATAATGTAAAGGAGGGCGTGAAAAACACTCCTAAAAGGTTTTCTTTGAAAAAAAAATCATCATGAATTTTGAAGCAAAAAAAATGCCTTACTATACTGTCAAGAGATTCTCCGCTCCCAACCTGTGGATCAGAATCAAAGAAGTGAGAGACAACACCAGTTCTGCTTTGTACAAAGGGCACCCTGCTGCAGCAGAGACGCGCTGAGCAGTTCCTTGTTCCTTTATTTAAGCAAGTTTAGTATGGGAGTGGGGTGTGTGTGTGTGGGAGTGTCTGTGCAGTTGGTGCAGAGTGTGCTATTGTGTTACAACAGGTAGAGTGGGAATAAGATTCACTTCATGGGTGTATAACATAGTTCATGAATCAATTCTATGGCAGAGTATGGCAACGTACGCAAACTTATATACAGTTTTCTTCTAACATTCCCTCCTGTTTGTCATACTCTGATCTAACAATTATCCATATACAATGTCTTGTCTTACATTTTCCATTGTCACTTCATTATTTAGATCGAGGCCTTTTCTTGATCGAAACCTTCATCTCCATGCTGAGGGTCATGTTGATTCAAGACCAAGTATAAAGCACCAAGAGCAATCATGCTACGAATACAGGGTAAAATACATGAAGTAAACATACAAAGCAACAACAATAAAACACTGATGGCAAATAGGAACCTTTTCAGTAAATCAAGCCAAGTTCCGAAGAAAAGTTTTGAGAACCAATCATTTCCATTTACATAATCATTAGTCATTGCAGCTTGTCGCTGTTTCAAAGTTTCAAGAGCCTTAGTCATATTCTCAGAATGCACATTATCTGGAATGTAAGTACAACAGGTGTGATTGAACAAAACACAGAGTCCTCCTTGTGAGGCCAGTAACATATCAAGAGCAATCTGATGTTCCATTAGCATAGTACGCATCATATCTATCTGATTATTTTGTTGATTTTCTATTTCACAAGAGGCATTGATGAAAAGCCCGAGTCTGTAATCAATTGTCTCAATCTGTAGAGCTTGCTTACCTACTCCTATCCAAGGTAGGAGCGCATGCGTAATCTTTTCTCCCGTGGTCCAGACCTTAAAATCTTCAGGTACATACAGTTGTAGTAGGCATACAAGAACAAACAAAGCAATTACTACTATTCTGGTGACCTTTCACACGATCATGTATGTGTCTATACCATGCAGGGGTGATCATGATCAGGTTTCATCCTGAACGGTCGCAGGTGGGATCCGTCGTGCGTCCATCGTCTGGAACGTTCAGTCCCTTTGTCCTGTAGATGGAGCAGTAGAGCCGCTGTTATGCAAAGAACAGCTGTTAGTAACAACCACCTAGGGGCCATGATGAGCGCGGTTCAGTTGGTTTCTTCACCAGTTTGAGACAATAGAACCCTTGTGGCTCTACTCCCTTTGTAGCTGGCCTTCCACCGCTACTCACTCCGTCGAGGCCTGTGTTGTTATTTCCACCTTCTTACAGTGGGTTAGATGTATCCAGGAGGGCCGTTCAGCGATCTTTACTGCAGTGGGTGTTGTCAGAAGAACTTGATATGGCCCTTCCCACTTCGGTGAGCTCCACTGCTTTCTCTGGAGGACTTTCAACAGGATCCAATCACCTGGTTTCAACCTGCAAGGTACAGACACAGGTACAGACACAGGGTCATCTGGAATTTGGTTAGAAATTATTATTTCTCTATTTTTTTAGTGACTTCGCCATCCAATCAGCTAATGTCCATTCATCCTCACTCTTATGTAATGGAGTCTGAAATGCTGGTAAAGGAAATGCTCTTCCATGAACTATCTCAAACGGTGTAAGACCATCTGTCCCCTTTGTAATTCTCATCCATAGTTTAACCAATGATAAACAATCTGGCCATGGTCTTCCTGTCTCTTCCATGGTTTTCCTTAATCTTTGTTTTATCGTTCCATTTGTTCTTTCCACTAGCCCTGCACTCTGTGGGTGATAGGCACAGTGGTTTTTCAATGTAAACCCAAGTGCTTGAGAAGCTTGATCTATAATGGTATTGACAAAATGTGTGCCATTGTCTGATCTTATCACCCTAGGGATACCATAGGTTGGAAAGAAGTGGTTCACTAAGCATTTGGCTACTGTTGTGGCATCATTCTTTTTCACTGGATAGATCTCGACCCATTTTGAATATGCATCTATAATCACTAGTGCATATCTTCCCTCTCTCGTATCGTGTAATTCAATAAAGTCCATGTGTATTGTGTGGAACGGGTGAGGTGGTGTTGGAAACTGTCCTCTTCGTGGTCTGCAGTTTCCTTGTACATTATGCTTCTGACATGTCATGCATTTCTGAATGTGAATTTTTGCAGAAGTTTCAAAATTTATAGTATAGTAAAGTTTATTTACCAATGTTACCATCCCTCCTGTTGAGACATGGGTATTCCCATGACTCACTAAAGCTGCTGTTGCATGTAAGGATTTGGGTAATGTTGGCTTCCCTTCAATGTGGACCAGGCCCTCTTTGTCTCCTGCTCCTCTGCTGTGCCATGATTTTTGTTTAGCGATGGGTGCAGTTTTCTGTGCTTCGGTTAATATCACATTTGTCAATGTGAGGTCTAATATTAGGCACATAGTGTTAGGTAATGATTGTAGGGCAGCTGTTTTTGCAGCTTGGTCTGCAAGATTATTTCCTTTTGTCACATCAGAATCATCAGTTCTGTGTGCTGCACATTTGCACAATGAAAGTGATGCAGGTAACTGCACAGCATCAAGTAACTGTATCATTTTGTTACTGTGTGTTAGAGGTTTTCCAGTTGATGTTTGTAAACCTCTATTACTCCATATTTTTGCAAAATGGTGGACTGAGCTATATACATACTGACTATCAGTCCATATAGCTACATGTTTTCCCTTAAAGAGTTCGCAGGCACGTATTACTGCATGCAACTCAGCTGTTTGTGCAGAGTAATTGGAAGGGAGTGGTTTTGCTTCCAATACTTCGGAGGTTGTGGTTACAGCATAACCTACACGGTTTTTTCCTGTTTGATCCTGAGGTCGCTGGTTCGAATCCGGCTCGAAGGACCAAATAAAATGTCAAGAGATTCTCCTTTCCCAACCTGTGGATCAGAATCAAAGAAGTGAGAGACAACACCAGTTCTGCTTTGTACAAAGGGCACCCTGCTGCAGCAGAGACGCGCTGAGCAGTTCCTTGTTCCTTTATTTAAGCAAGTTTAGTATGGGAGTGGGGTGTGTGTGTGTGGGAGTGTCTGTGCAGTTGGTGCAGAGTGTGCTATTGTGTTACAACAGGTAGAGTGGGAATAAGATTCACTTCATGGGTGTATAACATAGTTCATGAATCAATTCTATGGCAGAGTATGGCAACGTACGCAAACTTATATACAGTTTTCTTCTAACATATACTCTGTCGAAAAAAATGCAACTTTTAAAACATGTTGTAAAAATGTGCCATATGATGAAATAATGTAAAGGAGAGCATGAAAAACACTCCTGAAAGATTTTCTTTGAAAAAAAATTATCATGAATTTTGGCGCAAAAAAAACGCCTTACTATACTATGTCGAAAAAAAATGCGACTTTTCAAACATGTTGTAAAAACGTGCCATATGATGAAATAATGTAAAGGAGAGCGTGAAAAACACTCCTGAAAGGTTTTCTTTGAAAAAAAAATCATCATGAATTTTGGCGCAAAAAAAACGCCTTACTATACTATGTCGAAAAAAAATGCGACTTTTCGAACATGTTGTAAAAACGTGCCATATGATGAAATAACGTAAAGGAGAGCGTGAAAAACAGTCCTGAAAGGTTTTCTTTGAAAAAAAAATCATCATGAATTTGGGCGCAAAAAAAACGCCTTACTATACTATGTCGAAAAAAAATGCGACTTTTCAAACATGTTGTAAAAACGTGCCATATGATGAAATAATGTAAAGGAGGGCGTGAAAAACACTCCTGAAAGGTTTTCTTTGAAAAAAAAATCATCATGAATTTTGGCGCAAAAAAAACGCCTTACTATACTATGTCGAAAAAAAATGCGACTTTTCAAACATGTTGTAAAAACGTGCCATATGATGAAATAACGTAAAGGAGAGCGTGAAAAACAGTCCTGAAAGGTTTTCTTTGAAAAAAAAATCATCATGAATTTTGGCGCAAAAAAAACGCCTTACTATACTATGTCGAAAAAAAATGCGACTTTTCAAACATGTTGTAAAAACGTGCCATATGATGAAATAATGTAAAGGAGGGCGTGAAAAACACTCCAGAAAGGTTTTCTTTGAAAAAAAAATCATCATGAATTTTGGCGCAAAAAAAACGCCTTACTATACTATGTCGAAAAAAAATGCCATTTTTCAAACATGTTGTAAAAACGTGCCATATGATGAAATAATGTAAAGGAGAGCTGTGAAAAACACTCCTAAAAGGTTTTCTTTGAAAAAAAAATCATCATGAATTTTGGCGCAAAAAAAACGCCTTACTATACTATGTCGAAAAAAAATGCCATTTTTCAAACATGTTGTAAAAACGTGCCATATGATGAAATAACGTAAAGGAGAGTGTGAAAAACAGTCCTGAAAGGTTTTCTTTGAAAAAAAAATCATCATGAATTTTGGCGCAAAAAAAACGCCTTACTATACTATGTCGAAAAAAAATGCCATTTTTCAAACATGTTGTAAAAACGTGCCATATGATGAAATAACGTAAAGGAGAGTGTGAAAAACAGTCCTGAAAGGTTTTCTTTGAAAAAAAAATCATCATGAATTTTGGCGCAAAAAAAACGCCTTACTATACTATGTCGAAAAAAAGTGCGACTTTTCAAACATGTTGTAAAAACGTGCCATATGATGAAATAATGTAAAGGAGGGTGTGAAAAACACTCCAGAAAGGTTTTCTTTGAAAAAAAAATCATCATGAATTTTGAAGCAAAAAAAACGCCTTACTATGCTATGTCGAAAAAAAATGCCATTTTTCAAACATGTTGTAAAAACGTGCCATATGATGAAATAATGTAAAGGAGAGCTGTAAAAACACTCCTAAAAGGTTTTCTTTGAAAAAAAAATCATCATGAATTTTGGTGCAAAAAAAATGCCTTACTATACTATGTCGAAAAAAAATGTGACTTTTCGAACATGTTGTAAAAACGTGCCATATGATGAAATAACGTACAGGAGAGCGTGAAAAACACTCCTGAAAGGTTTTCTTTGAAAAAAAAATCATCATGAATTTTGGCGCAAAAAAAACGCCTTACTATACTATGTCGAAAAAAAATGCCATTTTTCAAACATGTTGTAAAAACGTGCCATATGATGAAATAACGTAAAGGAGAGCGTGAAAAACAGTCCTGAAAGGTTTTCTTTGAAAAAAAAATCATCATGAATTTTGGCGCAAAAAAAACGCCTTACTATACTATGTCGAAAAAAAATGCGACTTTTCAAACATGTTGTAAAAACGTGCCATATGATGAAATAATGTAAAGGAGGGCGTGAAAAACACTCCTAAAAGGTTTTCTTTGAAAAAAAAATCATCATGAATTTTGGCGCAAAAAAAACGCCTTACTATACTATGTCGAAAAAAAATGCGACTTTTCGAACATGTTGTAAAAACGTGCCATATGATGAAATAACGTAAAGGAGAGCGTGAAAAACACTCCTGAAAGGTTTTCTTTGAAAAAAAAATCATCATGAATTTTGGCGCAAAAAAAACGCCTTACTATACTATGTCGAAAAAAAATGCCATTTTTCGAACATGTTGTAAAAACGTGCCATATGATGAAATAACGTAAAGGAGAGCGTGAAAAACAGTCCTGAAAGGTTTTCTTTGAAAAAAAATCATCATGAATTTGGGCGCAAAAAAAACGCCTTACTATACTATGTCGAAAAAAAATGCGACTTTTCAAACATGTTGTAAAAACGTGCCATATGATGAAATAATGTAAAGGAGAGCGTGAAAAACACTCCTAGAAAGGTTTTCTTTGAAAAAAAAATCATCATGAATTTGGGCGCAAAAAAAAACGCCTTACTATACTATGTCGAAAAAAAATGCCATTTTTCGAACATGTTGTAAAAACGTGCCATATGATGAAATAATGTAAAGGAGAGTGTGAAAAACACTCCAGAAAGGTTTTCTTTGAAAAAAAAATCATCATGAATTTTGGAGCAAAAAAAACGCCTTACTATACTATGTCGAAAAAAAATGCCATTTTTCGAACATGTTGTAAAAACGTGCCATATGATGAAATAATGTAAAGGAGAGCGTGAAAAACACTCCTAAAAGGTTTTCTTTGAAAAAAAAATCATCATGAATTTTGAAGCAAAAAAAACGCCTTACTATACTGTCAAGAGATTCTCCTCTCCCAACCTGTGGATCAGAATCAAAGAAGTGAGAGACAACACCAGTTCTGCTTTGTACAAAGGGCACCCTGCTGCAGCAGAGATGCGCTGAGCAGTTCCTCGTTCCTTTATTTAAGCAAGTTTAGTATGGGAGTGGGGTGTGTGTGTGTGGGAGTGTCTGTGCAGTTGGTGCAGAGTGTGCTATTGTGTTACAACAGGTAGAGTGGGAATAAGATTCACTTCATGGGTGTATAACATAGTTCATGAATCAATTCTATGGCAGAGTATGGCAACGTACGCAAACTTATATACAGTTTTCTTCTAACATATACTCTGTCGAAAAAAATGCAACTTTTCAAACATGTTGTAAAAACGTGCCATATGATGAAATGATGTAAAGGAGAGCGTGAAAAACACTCCAGAACGGTTTTACGTTTACTCTATAAGGTTAGAACATATCTCTGTTGTGAAAGAGCTTTTTCCTCTGATAAAAACCGGCCAAACCAAACGTTGCATATCGCAGGTTTAAGTTCACTTTCAAGAAGGTTTATATCAGATGTGTAAAAACATGTTGGAACTATTTAAATCTGTGATCCAGACTGAAATATCTACATCTCAACTCAGCCTGAAGAATGGTGTAAGGAAGCCGACACAGAAGTCTGTCAGCACTCTGCAGAGATGGAGGCTTATAAACATCCAGGCATCTGCTGTTTGGTGACTTTAGGTCACTCCCTTCAGATATACGGACGGATTTAAGAACTCATTTGTCCCTGCTGTCTTTTTAAACAGATGTGGTTTTAAATGTTTTTATTTAATCTATTTTATTGTTTGTTTCATTTCTTTGGTTTTGACTGATGATGATTTTATTATTTTCAATCTATTTTATGGCTCAATATCACCAAAAAGTGCCTTTGAGACATCATGATTTCTCTCCCAGTTTCATATCCCTTCTATCAAGCTGACCCTCGACTGCTGTAAATGCATGTTGATCAAGCTCCCACACGTTTTATGAATTTACTGCAAGCAGATAAAGTTTGAGCAAATCGTAAAATATGTCCACCCTTGTCAGCTGTACTGTTCAAATCTTGGTGACAGGGTGGACATTTCCGACTGAAGTTAGCATCTTAGAAGCACATTTTGGACCATCACCAGCCAGCAGAGTGACTCATTGTTGAAGTGGACTAAAGGCTCTTCTTCAAATATATTCAGAATTTCTAAAAAGTTGTTCTATTAATTATCTTTTACTCTGACAGGGTGGACATGTTCAGCTTGACAGCATCTAACTCCAAACACAATGAGGTGAAAATTCAGATTTATGAGTGTAGATACTCACTCGATCTGCAGAAGTTGTTTCAACCTCCATTGAAAAAAGACAAAGCAAAGAGTTTCTCTCAATTCTACTTTCAGGAGGATATATTTAGCGTTTTCTGCAGGGGTTCTGGGTTCTGTCAGCTTTACTTGGGTGTGTAAACAGATATAGATAAGAGATATAAAGGCCCCCTGCTAAGAGATAAGCCTTCAGAACTGGGTAGCAATAAGTTGTATCAACTCTTAGATGTTCATTTCTGTTCTCCATAATATTTATCTACAGTAAATGTTTCTGCTTGAGCCTCTCCTCTGAGTCCTTTCAGCGTGATTTAACCGCATCTCATCAGATTTCCATCACTCAAAGAATGATTGTAGTTTAATTAAAACTCATTATTTCTACACAGAAATGTCTGCAGAGTCGTGATGATGATTTACACTAAAGTGTTTGGAGCTGCAGATTACTGCAGGTTCATGCTCATGTGAAGCTTCTGATGAACTCTAGTGACCCGTTAAAACACGTTATGCACCTGGAGCTCCTGAATTAAGCTTCATTTAGCAGCTCTGAAGCCAAATTATCTGTAGCTGCTTTTGTAAAACAAAAACAAAAAATTCCCTAAAGATACTAAAACAAATTAGCCCTGAATATAAACTATGTGTGTCGTTCATTTGCATAATTGAAAATGTGAATGAGATAAAAATTGGAGTAAACGTTGTGTTGGAATCACTGTGACAGAACATTACAAGATTACACATCATTAAAACATTCCTTTTAACACCATCTCTGTTCATTTAGCATTTTACCAACGTGCATCACCTTAAGCAGATCAGCCAGTCTTTGTATATGAGCCTGTTCACACCATATCTATGTATGACAAACATCAGTGGTGAGCGAATTTAATGTTTGACTAAACAGACCATGAAATAGTTTTTCAAAATCTGATGACTCTCCAGCTGTCCTGGATGTTCTGTGCGGTTGGATTTTAAGTGTTTGCATGTGTGAAATCATTTGTTTGGGTGGATAAGACCGGCTAAGTGACTCATTCCTTTCACACCGTCTTCATATTTATGTTGAGCAGTTTGTCTTTGCTTTATAATATCTGCATTGAAATGTACGTGAACATTAGTGGGGGTGGGCGTTGAGCGCTTTTCCATTTGCTGCTTCATTTCCTACAGGCTGGACTGTAAATTCAGAGCTGTGTTGTGTTTGTGTGTGATTGCGTGAGCGTCGGCTCGATTTCTGCAGTTCCTCCAACCCCCCTGGAGAGCCTTAACTGCAGGTGGTTAAACCAGAAGACAAATCAAGGTGGAATCTTCTAAAGACGAGATGATAACTCAGTGAAACCGTCAGGACCAGAAACCAAGACTGTCTGGAATGGGTTTGTTCGATCGCTACAGGTATGGAGAGCAAATTTAGGAACGGAAAAAGGGGAGAAACTAGTTTGTTTATTTCTGCTAGGAGCTGAACTGGTCAGTGTATAAATTTAAAAGATTATATTCAACTTTAAAAAGTAGCTTTGTGCAAAAAATTCAATGTAAAATGCATCTTAAAAGAGCATTCCCTATTTCAGTGACAGAAGTTTTGCATAAATATTGACCAGACTGTCTAAAATGAATTCTGTTTAAGGAAGTTTTCCCAGATTCTTCCTCGTCTGACCCACAGAAAACTTACCCAGGAATTAGTCTGAGTCTTAGACGTTTACAACTCCATCTTCATTCCAAAGATGGAATGAATCTTTGGAGCACCTAACCTTTGTTCAAAACCTGCACTGTTTAAAGCCTCTGTATTAGCTTATTATCCACAATGCAAGAACACAAAAATACAGAAAGGCACATTTAATAACATTCAATTTAAAAAAAAGAAAATTCTTCGTGTTGGTTTTTTTTTTGGTGGAAGCCAAAGCAGCTGGAGTGAGGTGTATATATATTATATATTTATATATACATCGCTTTTATTGACAGCAGGTTTCAGAGGATGCAGCATGTCGGCAGCCAAACTCCCTCATAGCAGAAACTGTCCACAGTGCTTCTGTAAGTCTGTCACGTTCCACTTCATGAATATCAGCTCCAATCTGTTTTATGTTCCAGCTGTTCTAAACCAGGTTGGCTCCTATAAACACCAGTAAGGTTTACAAAACAGGTTTTAACCGTTTAAGATGTTTCCACACTGCAAAAATAAAAGCTGACTGTTGTGACACAATAAGTAACAGGAACAATTACATCATATGAATGCGGAACCACAATTACAAGCTGGAAACAGATGTTCAGACGCAGTTATTGTACAATAAAAATGTAACTCCAAGCTTAATTTTACTTCATGCATCAATCAAAAAAATCAAATACGTGAAAAAAAAGTTGATTTTATTAAAATTCCTGCCGAATTATTCTGATTTCATGTAATATGCAAGTTAAGCTTCATCCTACTACTTTTCAGACATTATTTCAAGTTATTTCCTCTTGTGCCTTTATGATGTGGCATGTCTGAAATACATCAAATAAATAAAATGAATAAATAATAAATGAATCCCTCTCAGACCAGCTCTTCACTGAACACCTTTGCACTTGACCGACTGCAGAAAAAAATTAAAAATAATAATAATAAAACATTTGTGTGACCTCCTGCCCTGCCTGTAGACACCACGGTCCTGTTATCACACTTCAACTTGTTTAACTTCACTTCTCCTGACTAGATCCTTGTTTGTGTTGGATCCACTCTTAGATGGACGTCGCTTTGGAAAATGAAATTTTAGTAGCTGTAGAATGAATAAAAACATGAATGATATTACATCAAAGTTAGTTAAAGAACAATTAAAGAACAACTTCTTTAGACTAATTGTGATTGAAATATGCACCTGGCTGTAAAAGTGTCCTCGTGGTGTCTGCAGTGTTGACTGTAGTCTGGCCTGCGATGGAATGATTCCCCCATTCTAATGAAACCTCTGCACCCTTAAATCTCTGAACACATCACACAATCCACACAACCCACAAACCTTTCCTTCACTTTTACTTCCTGACTGCCAGCTCCCTTTCTTCATGCTGGCAGCGGGCCTCTCTGGTATCGTTTGATTGTCCGGCAGTCATCCTGTGCCAGGTTTCTGCCCGGGCATCGACAGATTGTCCCCTGGCAGGGTCGGGTCTGACCGACACCGCGGGGATTTCAGCTGGTGTGTTTGTGAGAATGATGCAAATTAGTACAAATTCGGTTTAAATAATGTTTGTAACTATGCACCTTGCTGTAAATACAAAACAAGGGGTAGCAAAATCTCACTTTCAAAGAGGGAAGGACAGAGATCTGGGAAAAACAATCCATTGAATGTTTTTTTTTTTCTTTTGTGAGAGAGTTTTAGATATACGTAATCAAGATGTATGTTCTGGACGAGGCTGTTCTTCATAGAGGGATGTGAGGTGGAGCTCTCCGTGGTGCTGAACTGCATCCTCAGAGCAGTAAAAAGGTTCTTTCCAAACTTACACCATTTAAAACAACCACTGAGCTGAATCAGAACTGCCAACAACAACTAAATATAAAAAGTACTGCTGCAGGATTGTGTTGGATGGAGTTAAACTGAGGTGCTTGAGTGTTAGAGAAGATGCAAACAAGAAGAGATGTGAGAGACACGGATGCTGTTTGAGTCACCTCTTCTCCAAGTCATAACTGCTTCTCCACAACTCATAAATATGCAACTCAATGTTTGTCTGCCCTTCCAAGATAAATACACAGCCAGGTGGCAAACTGAAGGGGAAATCCTGAATAAGGTAGTCGAGAAACATGGTCAGTGGAGATGCTTCCTGACAGGAAAACAGAATATGAAAATGATGTGTATAGTATGTTCATATGGAAGCAGTCACAGCATCAGTAGAAACACCCTGAAGCCTTTTCCTTGTCATATGCAGTGATCACAAGTAATCAGTTCAATTCTTCAATTTGTGTCTGTACCTGCTGTCGAGTCATTTACAGAGAAAATGTATTCAGACACACTTACAGTTGCATCTACTCAGAAATACAGAGGTAACAAACAGAAATGCAGACAAGTACAGGGGGGAAAAAAACCAAAGTTATATCATGAAAACATGTTTTAAAAGAGCAGAAAAAGTTCAGATCTGTTCCTACAAGCTGAGGTAGGTCATGCAGAAGAAACAGTAAAAAGTCTGTGTGATGTTTTATGGTGCAGAGGTCAACATGCAACGATTCGCTGTACAACAGACTGCATGACACTGAACTACTCTTTACAATAACAGATAATTTACTTTTTCCTACCAGCTCTTCAGTCCCTAATGAACACGATGAGCATCTACTAAAAAAAGCCCCAAACATTTTTCTCTTCTTCCACTCGAATTCTTCTCTCCTG